>VZRF01002264.1:0-92498 GCA_013396875.1 Vireo altiloquus
TTCTCATCCCCGAGCTGACAAGCTGGCTGATGGAACAACGTGCTGTGATTCCAGAACATCGCCTTCCAATCAGCCTCCGGGAGGCAAGGGACAGACCCTTCAGCACAGGCATCCAGGACAGGGGTTTGGAATGCTCTTGGCAGCAATTACTGATACGGTCCTTGTGCTCTTGTGGAATTATTTTGCAGCCTGTGAATTTTCACGCCTACCTTTGTCCTTGGTTCCCAGGCAGCAGGCACATAGAATCATAGAATCAGACAGGTTGGAAAGGACCTCTGAGATCATCAAGTCCAACCCTTGATTCACTACCACCACAGTTGCTAGACCATGGCACTAAGTGCCATGTCCAGCCTTGTCTTAAAAACCTCCAGAGACGGAGAATCCACCACTTCCTTGGGCAGCCCATTCCAATGGCGGATTACCCTCTCTGTAAAGAATTTCTTTCTAATGTCTAACCTAAACCTCCCCTGGCACAGCTTGAGGCCATGCCATCTTGTTAGCATCCGGGGCAAACCTAGAAGTCAGGGTTTTCTCTCTGCTCTGGTGTTTGGTATGGGCTGCAAATATCGCCAGGCATCTTACTTAGTGGGTGAGGATAGCATTAAGCTTCCATGTAAACACCAAAGGAAATTCCAGAACTCCTTTTGCAGCAATAGTTTCACGTTTGGATGGGACAGAAGCCTGCCCATGCACCTTTTGGTGAATCACAGCAACACAAAGGGTTTCTGTGTCCGTCCTGGACAGGGAGGGTGATCTTTTACCTTTGAAAATTGAGTGCCAGTTGAAAACACTTTGACAGCTTTGTTATCCACGATCCAGGGCAAATCCTGCTTGTCTGCCTGGAGCAGCCTATTGAAGCTGCTGGCAATATTTAACTGTGTCCAGTAAGCAGGATTTATGACTTTCATGTAGGGTGAGAAGAGCTGGCAGAAAGCAGTGAAACAACTGGCAAACAACTAAAATCCTCTGGATGATTATCCCAGTTGAGCTGTTCCCAAAATTATTGCCAAGCTAATTTAAATGTGTGGCAATATCAGTGCTATCGAAGACAGCTACGCTCAAATTTTTCCTCTTTTCATTCCTGAATTTTAAGTCAAGCCTGTTCACTATGAAATGGTTCTTTACAAAAACAGAATAAGACAAGGTTCCTGTAACCAAGATTTTACAGATAAGTCTGAGCAGGAAAAAAAAAAAAAAAAAGATAAAAATATTCTTAAAAAAAACCCCAACAACCAAAACCAACCAAACACAGAAATTACTTATCATCTGTATTATCTGAGACTGTTTTATTGGCAATGATTTTTTGGAAAGCTATAAGTGTTTAAGAATGAGAAGAAATCATTTTAATATCACTTTTTAGACAAGAATAATTAGTCTGGCTATGTATGTGTGTGGGTAGAGACTAAAAGTTTGTACCTGTACTGAAAAATATGGAAATAAACCGTTCAAATAATGAAATACAGAATAATTGCAGATGTTTCAGCTCAAAACATCATATCTTCCTCTGGCACAAGATAATACAGTGTTTGCCAAGTTCCCACCCCAGGCATGGTTTTTCTTAGGAAATCCATGTAAAAGTCCCATTGTCAACTGGGACTTAACTACATTTCCTAACCTTAAGATAAGGAAAGATTTCTGCTTTTACTCAGGTCTCCTTTCCCAAAAATACCAAAAAGAAGCAGTGCGTATGTAGAGTTATCTTGTTGATTGTCATGGTGAAAGTTTACGTTCCACTCAGGATCCAAAATGGAATTTTAATAGGAATTTATTCATAAGTCATATGAAAAATATCCATATTTTCCCTGTGTACACGTTCTCTGCTCTGCTTGCAATGTAAACATTTCAGCATTTTGCTAATGCATTATAGGTAGAACCTGAGCCCAAAAAATCTTTCACTTTCACAGCTGAATTTAGTGCAAACAGTAAAAGTGTACAAAGGACGAAAAGCAATTAAGGCCATTATCTTAGGAACATATAAATAGTTCCATCAAACACAAAGGAGCTGATTTCCTGCTTGAATGTCTCAGCTATTTAACATGCCTTCAGTGGTAAAACTTAACATGGAATATTTTAAATAAATGTTTTCAGTGTCCACAGTGTTTTTGACAGCACTCAATGGCACAGTGCTGCTATTTCCCCTGACTTCATCTGCTGGGAGCTCTGAGGGAGGAGGTTAAAGTATAGAAGATTTTGAAACTGCAAGGAGCAACCACCTGAATTGCAATGCATGGGAAAAGCTGTAACACCCATGCAAAGAATGGCTAAAAACCACTGAAATCCTACTGAAAGCTGCTAAAATGTCTGCCTTTTCACCCAAAGTATGTTCAAAAAGTGCCTGCGAGTGCCAGTTTGGGACAACAGGATGCCTTTTTTTACTGAATTACTCACCTTCTGTCACACTATTTATCTTTCTTTGAAAGAAGAGAGGGGGAAAAACTCAATTAAGTTGTTTGCTGAGAAAGTGTTCATTGTGCACTGCAGTTGCACATTGTGCTAACAAGCCTTCCTGGACATAAGTAAACACTTCTTTAAAGGGCTGGTGGTATCTGTCAGTGCAAGAAAACAGACAGCAACCTCAGAATTTCATTGCTAATATTTGCAGTCCTGCAAAGAAAGAATCAATTAAAGAAGGCACCTAAAGCATTAAGAGCAGTTCCTGATATTTTCCATTCAGATTCTTACCACAAGTCAATTTCTCAACTTCTGGCCCTAGGAAACCACTGTCCTCCTCAGTAAGAATACCTATGGTTAAGGTATGTGTAAAAATAGTAGGAAATATTGTTTTCCTCTTTATCTTTGCCTGAGTGGCAGAGTGAACATCTGAAGAAATGGGAATATTTTCTCTTCATGTGGTATTTCTTTTGATTTTGTTCTGCTACCTTCAGCCTGCTTGCTCAGTCTCTCATGTAGGAGACAACCATGGTTCCTTCTGAATTATTTCTCACCACACACTTTCACAAGGGGGCCTGATTTTCAGCACACAGAGCAGGGTTGTCTTTAACATTTACGCTGAGCAACTTGGGCAGCAGCTGTTCCATAAATGCTAGAGTCTTTATTTCTGTCCTTATGGAAATGCAAGAACATTCTCCTGCCTGTGACATGCCTGCCATAAGACAGGAGGCTCTGGGGGAAAAGTGTAGCTTGGATCTTCTCCCTGTAAAAGTGCTCAAAGCAAAGGCTGTCAGGTGGATAGTCGGGAGAGAAATATTCCTGGAGGAAAAGACACAAATCTCAGGATTCTTCTTGTTTTTACATTGATCTTTTACAGACTTGACAATTTCCAAACAATCTCCACAGCAAACCACAACATTATGGCAAAATACCTCCACAGTGCACTGAGTTGACTTGTCTTGCAAAATAGAAAATTGCCTCTGGCACAATTAAAGACATAAAAAGGTAAAGATGCGACCTTCCACAAAACCTCCTCTTCTCAATATTGTCATTTAGGTGAATTTTAAGTCTCTTTTTTTAAATCAAACAAGATTACAATCTCAGGAGCTAGCAACAATTTTTCCTTGTATTCTGAAGAGCAATGTTGGAAATGTCTTTGTAAAAGCTAAGTTAGAAATGAAATTGCTTCTAACAGGGCAGACAAAATTTCAGTGACTTCACAGGGTTTTTGGGTGCATGTTGGCCAAGTCTATACTATTGCTTCTATTTTCATTGCTGTAAATATTGCATTGAAGCTCCTTTTAAGATCCAGACAAAGTCTATTAGCACACTCAGCTATGCAGCAGCAGGAGTGTCTTGAAAAACGGCAAAATGTCTTCCATCAAGAACAGAACTCTGTAGGAAAGGTTCCANTTCCAGATCTTCTGTTTTCAAACTGTTAGTCCCTATTATCTCTCTTTTCATGTCACATACATATCTGAAACTAAGCAAAAGTAGGAACAAAGGGAGTCATGGTCTTAATACCTTTGTATTTCTCTGCAGGGAGGGCTAAGAAAAGCAAAAGGAATGCTGTTAATTATTTGCCTTTCTTCTAGTTCTGTTCTAGTACTGTTGTGGGCTATTGTAAGGAAAAGAGGAAAAGGAGAATTTACCAAAGTCATTGCAAGCTCTGTTGTCACTAAGATCCACAATCCCCTGGGAGATGCTGAAGGATTTCGACACCAAATGAGTAGAGGTTAAATGCAAATATTTTGGGGAAAACTATTATCCAGAATTCAGGACAGCTTTAGAAAAGAATGAAGGAAACTTGAGAAGGAAAGTGCGTAGACCAACACTGAGGTGTGCAGTTGAAAAACTTCAAGAAGGGATTGTCCAGCAACTGTTTCTTTCCTGGCACATGAAGTCAGAGTGCCCTTTGATTGCCGTACTAATTAAGGGTTTCAAATGGAAGGTTAAGTTTCTTCTAAGCTGTATGTGGAATCCTAGCCTTTCAGCTTCGCCTAAAGACCTTCAGGATCGTCAGATGCCTCGAAGAAAAGGTCCTGGAACAAGAGACAGTGCTGGGCATCCCTTTTCCTGTGCAGCTTTAAACAGCACAACACAGATGCGTATTAAGCGTTTTTTTTTCCAGCTGCATGCACCTTGACACTTTGGCTCTCTCGCTGAGCCCAGCTGGATCATTTTAAACTAGAAACAAAAGAGGAGAAAACAGTTGCTCAGTTTCACATTCCCTCTGAAGGCTACCAACACCACCCTGCAAACAGGGACTAGGAGTTTTCCTTTCAAACTAAATGGACTCTGCAGTTCTTTCTTTCAATCATGCAGAGTTCCTGAACCTAAACTGTATCCAGTGGAACTGTTGGTCACAAAATGTGCGCACTCAGCAAGCTGTTGCACTCTGCACATTGACTCACATCTTGTGAAAAGCAACACACACCCTGGCCTAATGCACATGGACCATCACAACTGCTATGCTCTTCAAAACTCACTGTGTCCAGCTACTGCTCCCAATCCAAAGCTCCTAGAGCAAAAGGTAAACACTGGCATTCACTTTCTCCTCACAGCTTTTAAAGTGCAGCACACCCGGGTCTGTGCGTTCAGCTCTAGGGACCCTCATGCACCTTCAGTCTCACAGAGTCTAGTTACAAAGCTAAGAACGTTCAGCAGCTGGTCCCACAGAAGAAGTTCTAGAAGAAAGAGACAGTGCTGGAATTCACTCTCCTTTTGCAGCCTATAAACTGCATAGCCAACAGTGAGACGATTTGTCTTTCTTTACATGCATTATCAAGTCCCTTCCTTCTATGCAGGATCACACCCTCTCAAGTCTCGAAGAGAGCATCCGGAACAGAACCCCTTACACTGACCGCTCTCTCACGAATGGTGCCGGGACAGAAAAGCGCTTGGCTTTTTCCGGGGCATGTCATAAAACAAACCACACGATGGCGGTGTGGACTTGCAAAAGAAGAAAACGCACCTCACCTATCTAGACTACCGAAAGTGCAGATCCGAGTTGGAAACGTCACCGCCCTCAAATCAAGGGTTTCAGGACAAAAAGATTTCGCTGCGCTCCCAAGTACAAACTCTTATTTGCCCCGAACTCAAACGGCAACGCGAACTCCTTTACGCTGATACATTTTTTTCATTCTCGCGGAGCTCAGCTACAAACTTCAAATCGTCTGGCAAAAGCAAAGTTCACAGGAGTGTCACCCAAGAACGCAGCTGCTGCTGCCTACAACTTCAGCCGCACCCAAAGAACTGCTCCTCGCACTCCTGAATTTGGCGTGAGGTTTCCACTTCTGCCTTCTGAAATTTTGGCAGTGCACTTATTTTGGACAAGGTAAGCAGCTATGCTCAGGATTGGTGCACAGCTGATAGAGTGCCCAAGTAATGCCCAGTAACAGTGTTCTGGCACTTCTGTATGGGCTCAATTTCTGGATGTTGTCTGTTCTGAAGGAGGGGATCCCATTTCTTTTGAGATGGGCTTATAGTTCCTCTCTTTGACACAGAAACCAATTTTGGATCCACAAATTGGGTGGTCTTAGTGAAATTTAATGGCTTTCCTAATAGGCAGGGCTGTTGGTTAGAGCTGTTGAACTGCTACAGTGGGAATGCAAAGGCCAAGCTGTTGAGCTTTCTGCCCTGGTACCTTTAGTGAGTGAGCAGTCACTGGAGCTGTTCAATTTGGATCCTGGCTCTGCGAGACTGAAGGACTACGAGGGTTCACAGAGCTGATAAGAAAAGTGCAGATAGCAGAACACTGCTAGTTCTTTAGGTGCAACTGAAGTTGTAGTGAGCAACAACTGCCCCAGCTGGCATTTTTGTGAGCTATGTTTTTGCCAGACGGTTTCAAGTTTGTCGCCAGACTGTGCGAGAGTGAAAACATTTATCAGCACAGAGGAGTTCGTGTTGCCGTTTGAGTGTGGCACAAAGAAGAGTTTGTATTTGGAAGGGGAAGATCAGCGAAATCTTTTTGTCCTGGCACAGCGGATTTGAGAGCATTGACGTTTTCAGCTCGGCTCTGCACTTGGGGTGGTTTAGAGCAAGGCCGGGAGCGTTTCGTTCTTTAGCGAGCTCACATCGCCATCGTGTGTTCTGTTTGTGCCCAGGAAAAGCCAAGCGCTCTGCCCGGCCCCGTCAGTGTGGGAGCAGTGTGAGAGCTCCGCGGTGCATCCCGGCTCTTGGAGACTGATCCTGCGTAGAGCTGGGAAGGAAGACCCACAGAGCTGGGAAGAATCGTTCTCATTTCTGACAAGCCACTAAAAATGTGAATTCCAGAGCAACATCTTTCTTTTAGAACATTTTCTGTGGGACCAGCTGTTCAGTGTATAACTGGCACTCACTGAACTGCGTGAAACTCCCTGGAAATACACACAACCCCTCAAGCTCTGTGTGCCATCCTACTCTCTCACTCTCCAAGATCCCAAACACTTTCCAAACGCCCAGCTGCTGCTCCCAAACAGAAAGTCCTAGAACGACTAGCCAGCGCTGGCCTTCATCTTCCCCTTGCCGCTGGTAAACCAGGCCAGACACATTGGTGATTCGCACTTCCCAATTGTGCACAGCATCACATCCATCACCGATCCCAAGCATTTCCAGCCGCAGGTGAGGGTCGGGCTCTCTTCCCAGGGAGCAAGGCACAGGACAAGAGGAAACGGTCTCAAGCTGCGCCAGGAGAGGCTCGGGTTGGACATCACGAAGAATTTCTCCACTCAAAGAGGAATTTTTTTTTTTTGTGCATTGGAATAGGTTGCCCAGGCTGGCGGTGGAGTTACCGTTTCACACTGAGGTGTTCAGGGGAACACCAGAGGCACCACTCGGTGCCGCAGCCTGGCTGACGGGGCAGTGCTGGCCCACAGACTGGTCCCGCCGACTTCCGCGCTCTCTTCCACGCTAATGATCTCCCAAGCTAATGATCTCCCACGCTAACGAACTCTCACGCTAATGAACTCCATGATTTCCTACCCGGCAGCCCCTGAGGGGACCCCTGGGCCCCGCCCTGCGCAGCCGCCCCGCGCCCGCCGCCCCGCGCATGCGCCGCCCCGCCCGCGGAACACACAAGATGGCGGCGGCGGCGGCGCGCTGCGCTGGCGGGCTGCGGCTGCCAAGGGCAGGTGAGTGTCAGCCCCTCACGGCCCCGGCGCTCCCACCGCGCCTTGGCGAGCTCGGCCCGTCCGTGCGGCTCTGCCCCAGCCTGGGACGGGCTCGGCTCCCGGGTCTGTGCGAGGGGAGCTCGCACCGCGGCGGCTGAAAAGAAGCTGCCGAAATTTTTTCTGAGGTCGCGGAACTGATCGTGTTTCTACCTCCCTTCTCCTTAGGGAGCTGGGGGTTGGAGCACAAGGGGCTCGGGATGTAGCTATGTGTGTCGCCCTGGGGCTGTCACTGCCCTGTGAGCTAGGAGTTTGGATTCCTTTTGCCGTTTCTTGGGTGACTTTGACCTTTTGGCCGTGATCTATAGTGAAGTTCAGCTACCAGTATATTTAAAGCGTGTATTTGGGTCTTTGCCTCCGTTTAAATTGATTCTGCTCTCACTCTTCAGATGAGTAACATGGGAGATGGCAAATAGGCTTTGTTGGTAAAGGAGAGGGAGGAATTTAATACCCTTTTAATGGGAGCAGTGTGTCCTTTATTTACCTAAGTGGCTGTCAGACTGCCTCTCGGGACAGAATGGGAGATATGATGTTTTTCCATGTCGTGGCTGGGAGAGAACAGTGATAGACAAACTTCTGGGTAGAGAAAAAGGTGCTTTGGGTTCACTGTGGAGATTTGAGCTTTAATTGATAGAATGACAGAATGATTGGGATTGGAAGGGTCATTAAGGATCATCTGGTTCCAGTCCCCTCCCACGGGCAGGGACACCTTCCACTATCCCAACTTGCTCAGAGCCACATCCAGCCTGGCTATGAACACTGCCAGGGATCCAGGGGCAGCCACAGCTTCTCTGGAAGATGGAATTTGAAGCAGGTTTGCAGTAATAGTTGGGCATAGAACGATGGCTGGTGATAATTTATGGCAGACAGACCTCATAGCTGTGGAACAAGGAACTGTCCAGTGCAAGGCGAGCACAACAGGCGCGCACCCAAAGGTGGGAGAAAACAAAACAGTAATTAGGTGTTATTTGTTAGTGTGACAGTGATGGCATTATGAAGAGCCTGCCACCAATAATTTTTGCAGAAATAACAGCAAAAAAACTACTGATTAGTCGAAAGGTACCAAATTTTTATTTATTTTTTAATTTCCGTGATGTTCTTACGTAGGTTGATCTGTCTAATAATACTTTCTCCAATAGGTGCTCACAGTAGAATGAAATCTTGTTGCATTTAGGGTTTATATTGTAAGAACTGAAAGGTGTTCCTATCTAAAAGTAACAGGGGCAGTTTTAATTTTATGAATATTGTGTGGTTTTAATTTTTTTTAAATAAGCCTTTAGAAAAAGAAATGTAGATAAGCAAAGTATTGAGGAGTATGGCTCATTAAGCTTTCTCTTCACTACTTCAGCATACCACATACCACTTTTTTTTTTTTATTTTTTTTGAATACTTGAAGGAGTCTTGCTGGTTATAAAGAACCCAAACACTTTTCTGCAGCTCTGTGTTTCCTCAAAAGCTAATTCAGTAGCAAGCACCTAATTATTAGGAAAGCACAAGAATGGGTGAAGACACTGGAGTGTTTTTTCCTTCTTGCTCATAGTTGGTCTTGAGCTCTCTGTTTCAGTCATGGAAAGGTCCCTTGAAGACAGAAACCCTGCCCAGTTTAAGCTTGGATCTATTTTGTAGGAGAGATGCCTTTTAGAAAGTCATATACTTACCTTTAAAGTACAAAATATCTTACTTTGTGCTGTTTCTTTCTGCCAACTGAAGCATGGTTTCCAAGCATAGTATAAAAATTGAAAAGTTCAAGTCTGTATGTGTTATTTATTTACTTAGTTGGCTGTCAGACTGCCTTTCAGGACAAAATTGGAGATGCAATATCCTTTACCAGTTGGTGGGGTATGGAGAGAATAGGGATAGGCAGACTTTTGGGTAGAGAAGAACCTCCTTCAGGCACTGAAATCTGGTTGGATTTTCTGGTTTGAGTTCTGCCAGCTGCTATAACGGAATATAATTCATGCCTCAACANAAAACCTCCTTCAGGCACTGAAATCTGGTTGGATTTTCTGGTTTGAGTTCTGCCAGCTGATATAACGGAATATAATTTATGCCTCATCCTTTTCATCTGAACATTGTGGCTGCAATGTCAGTGCCCCTGTATAACTGGTAATTCCAACCACGTCAGGATAAAACCTTCTTCAGTGTGCAGGTGTCACCTTCTACTATCCCAGCTTGCTCAGAGCCCCATCCAACCTGGCCTGGAACCCTTCCAGGGATGGGGCAGCCACAGCTTCTCTGGGCAGCCTGTGCCAGGACCTCAGCACCCTCACAGGGAAGAATTTCTTCCTGATATCCAATCTAACCCTGCTCTCTGTCAGTGTGATGCCATTCCCCCATGTCCTATCACCTCATGCTCTTGTATACCAGTATCCTGATGATGTCCTGTTTCCATGGCTCCCAAGTTTTCTTAGCTCCTTGAGGAAAGGAGCAGCTTTGAGGCAATATGCCATATATCATGGATCTGGCTCTTTGCATCCTTCCCTATCTCCTTGCTCTAGAACTACGATGCAAGAGAATTGCTCTCTTTGCTATATTTTATATTTTTACTGAGTATTCTTTACTTGCTTCACCTTAAACTCACAGTAAGTTTTACTTGTTGTTTAGGAACTGATAACCTTTGTTCCTTCCCTGTCTCAGTTTGGTCCTTGACTTTACCAAAAACTTCCCAGGCCTGCTCCCCTCTGATCTCTGAGATATCTCTGAAACATCCCATTAGGAGTCTCCACATAGGGTATTAGAGAAAAAGGATCTGTGATGAGAAAACCAACGTAAACTGTAAGTTAGCAGTGCTGAATCCCAGTTAATGTCCCAAACTCTCTCCTGTTGCAGGCCATGGAATTTCTGTCCTGACTGCAGCACCGTCGGTGTTGCAGCAGCACCGGCAGGTCCATCACGCCGTGATCCCTCATGGGAGAAGTGGAAGATCCTCTGTCAGTGGCATTGTGGCCACTGTCTTTGGAGCCACAGGTTTCCTGGGACGATACGTTGTCAACCGCTTAGGTAATCCTCACCAGGAGTATTCATTAAAAAAACTACCCAAAAAATTGTTCAGCAAAACTACTTAGTCTTTAGGTTGCAGGATGCTGTAGAAGTCTCTGGCATTTTGGATCTTAAAAGTCTGGATCTCAAACGTTTTGCAGAATATTTGGTCTGCTGAAGTTCCAGCATGTGACAAGTAGTAAAATGTGTTTTAATCAAGGAGATTTTGGAGCTTTTGTGAGTTAAGGTCTTTAAAATAAGTCCTACTCCTCTGTAAAATGCAAATCTGAGAAGAGCTACAGCATGTATTTGATTCTTCTGGTTTTAGCCTTATTAGGACATTTTACTAAATGATTTGCAGGAGTTTGATTGGAATTCCTCAAAATTGCCCTTTTGAATCTAAATTTTGGAAGAATAACCCATGCTGCTTTTTCCCTCTCTTTTTTTTCGTGCAACTTAAAAAATGTAAATATCCTTGTGTATCTTCCATTTCTTAGGTATTGTGCTGTGTTTATAGAACACACCATTTTTGTTGTTGTTTTTTAACAAGCTTCAGTATTTAGTTTTACAAGCCTAAATATTAAAGACAGAATCCTGTTTAAGAATTCCAGTTATGTAGGTTCAAGAAGAACCTTAATTCTGTTCTACTTTTAGCTTTACAGACGTGCATTCAAGACCCTCATGTCTAATTGTAGTGCTTTAATGCCAGGGAGAAAAGGGAGCTCTGCTTATTTAGAAGTTCATCTACTTAAAGTGATGTAGTTGTTTGAAACTTTGGGGGTTTTGTGGCCCTTTAGGTCGCATTGGCTCTCAAGTCATCATCCCCTATCGCTGTGATCAGTATGACCTGATGTATCTGCGGCCCATGGGAGACCTGGGACAGCTTCTCTTCATGGTGAGTCTGGCTTGAGATCAAACACAAACCCCTGGCTACACAAGGCAGCCTGGTAATCCTTCTCAAAGACACCACTCCAGCTGTTGTTTAGCCTCTAAATGGGAATGTTGTGAAAGAGATTGCTTTGATGATACCTATTTACACATGATCTCATGTTTGATGCTCTGCTTGCAGGAGTGGGACTGTAGGGACAAAGACTCCATCCGAAGAGCCGTGCAACACAGCAACGTGGTCATTAATCTTATTGGAAAGGAATGGGAAACAAAGTAATTCTCCTTTTTTTTTTTTTCTTTTCCTGTATATGATAGATTTGCACCAGGTATTGTAGCAGTGTTTTGCAGCATGTGTGTGCAGTGATGCTGCTGTTGTTCTTGGCTTCTGTGAAAAAGGTGACCCCAAAATTTTGCATATAAAATTTATTTAAATGGTTAACTCCAGTCCTGGTTGTGATCTACTCTGGAAAAGTGCATTCTTTCCAAAGTTTTCCAGTGTATGACTTCTGTCAGAAAATTCAAATGTGCTACTTTTACATACCTTGTAGGTGTTCCCTGAGTGTCTTCCTATAGATGATAGAGCCTCACCAATTTCTTATATTTATATTTACATTGACATTATATTAAATTCATATTTACATTGTCATGGAAGTAAGATTTCATCCTGTCACTTGGACATAAGAGATGAGTTATAGCCTGCTAGAATAAACCATGATCAAACAGGAATAGCTAATGGAGAGTGCCAAAGATTATGACTAATAACATCATTCTTTGATAGAATTTTGGCACAGTATTTACCACAGAAGGATTTTTTAATAATAATTCCTAAAAATAGTTCCTTTCTGAAATTCATTTAAAAATTCTCATATGTATTTTAAGTTAAAAATATCTGTAAACAGCCTCCTTCTCTGTGTATGTTCATGCAATTATGTCCACTTTATTTAAGCCTTGTGCAGAACTGCCAGGCAAAAATTTAATCGTGATATTTGCCTTTATATAGTGCATAATTATGCTCCTATAGTAGATAGAACCAAATAAGAGATACCAGTTTCATCTCTATTTACAAACCTAATGCTTTTGTTGCTTTTTTGTTTTTTAATTAATAGCTATTTGATGGTCAAAATTTCTGGGCTTGTGTAAAAAATATGGTTTATATGAAAGACAGTTTCTTTTATTGTTAAAAGGAAGTGTGAGGGCAATAACAGAAAGTTTCATTCTAGGTAGAAATCCCCAAACCTTGTTCTCTGGACAGTTTCAATAGATTCAAACAGACAAGTCTTGGTCTGTGTTTGAGACTTTTGGGCATTACAGAACTTAACCACTGTGTGGCACAAATGTTTTAATCACAGATTTTATGCATGTCGGTATCAGTGGTGATGCTGAAACCCTGAGATTGAGTTCTCTGCAGAGTAACCATTGTAATCATCCCAGAGCCTGTGAAAAACTTGGGCAGGAAGAAAAGTAAGATTAGATGGAGAGATCAGTCAAAAAAAAGCAAAGCCTGCTGTGAAATACTTTCCTCCTTGCCTTGTACTCCTGTCCAGGCTTCTCTGTGTGTACTATGTTGTTTGAAACTCCATGGTTACAGGAGGGATGTTGTTTGTTCTCATGTGTTTCTAAATCTGTTTTGGTGAGCAGAACAGAAGTGATGGTTCCCAGGATCAGATTAGTTTTTGAAGGCTCAAAAATAACTTCGTATTTTTAAGGCTTTCTTTGGACTCCAGTGGAATCCGAAGAGCTGTGGGAGGACATAAGGACACAGAGAGAGGTGTTTGGATAAGATGTTTGTTACCCAAAGCAAATTGTCTGGATGCAGGTGTGCTTACAGGAACAATATAATGACATGAGCAGCCAATTCTCTTTCTTGCAGTCTTGGGATAGTTTAAAAGAATTTCAGGATTGTTGCCAGCCTGTAATGTCAGTTCTACTTGGAGACAGAGCTTCTGTATTGCCCTGGATCAGATACCAAACTGGATTACAGTGTAACCCCCCCAAATTTAGGCCCTCTGAATGTTATACAGTGAGGGGAGAATTTCTTCTTGCTTCTCCCAGAAGTCCCTTTCAGCTCTGAAATGGTTCTAAATGCTCTGACAAATTGTTTTTCCATTTGCATGAGAACCTCTGTGTTCTCTGGTTTGTTTTTGTCTGCTTCCCCTGTGCCAAGCATCTGCCCTGACTTGTGCTGCTCAGAAATTTTGGTCTTCTTTGTAGTGCAATTAAGTGTGTCAAATCCAGGCAAATTTTGAACAGGATTTGTAAAAATGCAGCCTTGCTCAGAGTTCAAGATGCAGGAGTGCTTCTCTTAATAAAAATAACCTGTTTTCACTTTCACTGAGAGTTTTCTATTTGTCACAGACAAATGGGCAAGAAGATTTTTCATACTGATTTAATCTTACCAGGTGAAAAAGCAGAGAAGCTAAAATTGAAGATTACAGTTGCAATTTTACTTGCCTCTAATTTTTATTATATGAAGAGTCCATCATGAAGGGAAATTTTGTTTCTAACAAAGAGTGTCAGTATAGGTTTTTGATAATACATTCAAGTAATGTGTAGTGATTGCTTTTTGGCTGATTGGCAGCTCTTGTTGATTGCTCTTAAAGTAACACTTGGGTTTTACCTTGCTCTAGAAACTTCAAATTTGAAGATGAATTTGTAACTATTCCTCAAAATATTGCACAGATAAGTAAGGAAGCTGGTGTGGAAAAATTCATTCATATCTCTCACCTGAATGCTAACATAAGGAGTCCTTCCAAATACCTCAGGAACAAAGTAAGTCTGGAATCCACTTAAATGTATTTCCTGGGAATGTACTTTGTGTTTGGTTTGGGTGTGTTTTTTTCCCCCAGCTGGGTCTGTTTGAAGGAAGTCAGTGTATGAATTTTCTAAAGACTGTTTTCTGCAGCTGAGAAATGTTTGGGCTTTCTGTGAGACCTTTATCTTAATGCAGCATTTCAAGGATCAAATGGTTTAGACATAAATAATTTTTGTGCTACTGATGGCATCATTTCTTTCAGTTCTGTAGTCAAGGATGCATTCTGAGAGGCATCCACTTCTGCTTGGTTCAGCGTGGATCTAATGAATGTGTTAATTTTAATTGATAGGCTGTTGGAGAGGAGGTAGTGAGGGAAGAATTTCCAGATGCTGTGATTTTGAAGCCCTCTGAGATGTTTGGGAGAGAGGACCGATTTCTCAATCATTATGCAAGTATGTACTCTTGGAATAATAAACCCATGTATGATTTTTGCAACTGCCTCTAGAGAACAGAGAGAAAATGAGATTTGCTACTGAAAAGCAGACAGGTGTGTTTTTATCAGGAATGTGTGGGAAACACAGAAACATAATAAATTCTCACCTCTTGACAGAATTCTTTCTCAATCTAGTTAGGTGTTGCTCTTTATTTTTGTAATCATTCTGATTTGAGGGGGGTGTGTACTAATGGGTTATTTATTTAGATTATTCTCACCTGAGGTGTGGTCATCTTAACCCTCAAAGTAGTTTGTCAAACTGGTCAAATGTAAAAATCCTCCTGAGTTGTCTTGGGCTCAGAAGCTCCAGTAATGTCTGATGGATCACCAACAAAATTGCTGCACAGGACAGAGTGGAACCAGTTTCTGTCTTGCAGAGTTGAGATATGTCTGAGCCACTCTAAGTAAACAGCAAATGTAGCCTTCCCATTGCTGTTAATACAGAAATTAAATGTGTGCTGAAAAAAATGTTGCTGCAATTGACTGGGAATTCTTCCCAATTCTATTTTTTTTTAAGTGAAGTCAATTTTCAGAAGAGATCCACACTCGGTGTGGTGTAAAATGTCTTGGTTATTCTGGTACTGAAAGGATTCCCAGATTTCCTCTTTTTTTCTGTCAGACATGCGCTGGTTTGGTGGTGTGCCTCTTATTGCTCTGGGAAAAAAAACAGTCAAGCAACCAGTCTATGTAAGTTTTCCATAAAATCCCAATCCCAAATCCTTGGTGGGTAGATGAGTTGGTCTGTAAACCACCTCTGAAAGAGGAGTGTGTGCATGTATTCCTGCTTTCTCTTGGTAACTCTCTGAATTTGTTCCTCACAGGTGGTTGATGTAGCAAAGGCAATTATTAATGCAATTAAGAATCCTGATGCAAAAGGAAAAACATATGCCTTGGCTGGGTAGGTCACGTTTTCTGATTCTAATTAACTGTAGTACTTCTTTTTGGTGTTGTTTTTTGGCATGCTACACAGTACATTTAATTTCTCCATCCGTGCACACAGTTTGAGCTGCAATAAATTCCACCTCCTTTTTGGGAGGAAAAATGGCTCAAGCTGTTATTGTGAGTACTCTAAAAATCCTAATCTGGGCCCCATTGCATTTCATGTGATGTATGTGCACACAAAGGAACAGGCAGCTTGGGAAACATGCTGGACAACGTGGATTTGGGGAGAGTTCTGGTAAAGCTGTGTGGAAACCACCTGGAATTAGAATGGGTTAGAGGCAGTTAGAGGCTGGATTTACAGGTTGCCCAGAGCAGTGGCTGCCCCATCCCTGGAAGTGTCCAAGGCCAGGTTGGATGTGGCTCTGAGCAAGTTGGGATAGTGGGAGGTGTCCCTGCCCATGGCAGGGGTTGGAATGAGATTGTTTTTAAGGTCCCTTCCAACCCAAACCATTTTATGATTCTCTGATCTCTCGGAACTTTTCTGGAGAACATGTCAGGTGCAGGCTCAGTTTTCATGCCTGTAACCTCAAACCTTGCCATCTTGAGATCTTGGGCTTAACAAACTGCTCAGCAGTGTGCTCTTGTGGTGACATGGTGATACCTTAAANAGGATGGGCTGGGTGTCCTTGGAGAGCAAGCTGGAGAGGCTTTGTTATGTCTGTGTGAGCATGAGAGAACAGCACTTAATGAGCTACAGGAAACTTCAGAGTTACACTGGGCAGTGCAGGATTGGAAAAATAAAAAAGTTAAAACCCAAGGCATCAATGGAGCTTTTCAGAATGCTCTGGAATAGCAGCAAATTGCCTGGAAAGCCAAGGGAGCTACCTGACACCTCAGTCTGAGCCATCTAGAGAGCCTAAAATGCCAAGGCAGAATCTGAACAAGAAAGAAGTGGGAATTCCCAATGGTGTATGTCACTTTTAGGAGGGAAGGGGAGACTGACTGCTTCATTTGCTCCATCTTGAGAGAGGGGAAATGCATTTTTTGGGCAGTTCATCTTAGCTTCTTCCTCTTGCTATTTTAGATAGAGCAATACATTCTCATATCAATTATACCTTACTTGTATCAAGTAAAGGCAAGCGAATCAATTTCCCTGCAGCCATTTCCTACCAAAGATGGGATATCTTGTTAATAAACCATCCTTAATTCTCCATTTGCTTTCTGGCTTCCAAGTGGGCTTGTACAAACTCCTGTCACAGGGCTGGAGATCTTGAGTTCAGAGTTGCAGTCAGCATGGAGGAGGCACATTAAGGTGTGCTTTCAGATCACACAGAACACACTTCCTCCAGTTGTGGTTGTGGGGGCTTGGGAATGGCCAGCAGCCAAATGTTCCTTTCTGCCACTTCCTCTCCATGCTTTTCCCCAGCTCCAGGATGGGCCCTTCCACAGGCTGCAGTCCTCCGGGATAAACCTGCTCCCTGTGAGCCACAGGGGAATCTCTTCTGACAAATTATTTGGATTGAAGAAACGGGCTTTTTGTAGCCTTGGGGATGGAGGGTTTTAAATTGGTTTGGGGTTTTTTTTCTGCAAATACTGAAGTGTATCTGACTGAGGTGTGATGTTTGCTGCTTTCCCTTTCAGCCCTCACCGGTACCTCCTGTATGACATGGTCGAGTACATCTATGCCATTGCCTACTACCCCTTCATTCCTTACCCGCTTCCACGACCTCTCTACCGGTAAGTGGGACCCTAATTCAGGGAGCTCTTGGCAGCACAGAAGCATAAATAATTGTTGCATGGGTTATTTACTCTGCTTGCTTGTTATTTAACGTGGTGGGGCTGCAGAAGTTGCCTTTCCTGAGGTACTTGTTAGCCAGTTTTGAGCCTTCAGCTCGGGGACAGGCCTGCATTTGATGAGCTGGTGCATGAAATGCTTGCTTGTAGTGAGCTTAATGTAGCTGTTTATTCCAGAGGCATTTCTCCCTGGCATCTGGGGTCAGGTTGAGAGGATATAGACTCAAGCTACACCAGGGGAGGCTCAGGTTGGACATCAGGAAGAATTTCTTTGCAGAAAGAGTGGTTGAACACTGGAATGGGCTGCCCAGGGAGGTGTTGAAGAAACAACTGGACGTGGCACTCAGTGCTCTAGTCTGGACAAGGTGGTGGTCAGCAGAGGTTGGACTTGATCATACTGGAGATCTTTTCCAGCCTAAGCAATTCTGTGATTGAATGGCTTTGCTGAGTCAAGAAGTACCAAAAGGTCCTAATTTGATAAAATTAATAGCAAACTGAATGATTTTTAATAATACCACTGGGAAATCTGTGTGAGTGTTGCTGACCGCAGGCCCTGACAGATTTTTAATGCACAATCTTAAGGAACTGCTACTGTCAGCTTCCAGTCTGGTAAGCACTGCCACTCTGGAAGCAGAGGAGTGGTAAAAGGTGGGTGTGGGCCTGGATTGACTTTCTGGTTCAGTCCTTTGTATGGATTGGAGCCAGTGTTGGAGGTGAGTTTGTCCTGGGACCTTGGCCTGACAGTTTGAGCAGTGTGCTTGTGAGCAAGCATTTCTTTGTCTGTGGTTGGAGAGCAGTGACAGCTTTAGAAGATGGTGCTAAATGGGGAGGCAAGAAGGGAAAGGTGAAGCATCACTTCAGCTGACTACAGCAGGCTGTTGACGTGCACTGAGGATAGTAACAGTGCATGAAAAAGATCAGTATAAATCTGAGCCTGGGCCTGATCCTTAGGGAATAATCACATCTTTTTGAAGAGCTACCCCAAACAGTAAATGCTGTTTAAGAAGTTGCCCTCAGCATGATGGAGCTGTGTCATTATTTGGCATCCTGGTCCTCCTCATTTTTAGTACAATGCGAATTAGTAAGCGAAATCAGTCACCAGAGGTAGAAGGACTCAGCATTGGATCAGTGGAAGTGCTGATGGATAATGCTTAGAACATCCTAAATGGTTGCAGCTCTTCCTGTATTGGCTGCAAGAGGCACCAGGTTATACCATGGCTCAGCTGACCCAGAGCAGCTTGTTAAAAAGGTCCTCTGCGAGTGCTTCTTAGTTTTATTCACATTTGCTGCAGTCTATATTACGCTTTTTTATTTATGGGCTACACTAAGTGATACTTCATATTTTTGAGAAAAGAATGGACCTGAAAGGCAGATGAGCTTAGTTGTGTTTTATGGGCAATAACTCTAACACCTGAATCTTCCAGGTGAGCACTCCAGCAAGAGGTTCTCCCTGTTCAGTGAGATTCTGCTGTTGGTCTCAAGAAACTGAGCAGGAGCTGTAGCCTTATTTTCTTTTCCCTGTCAGATTTCCTTTCTTTCAAGGGAAACTTCATTTCTGAAAACTGCAGATACCACAATCCTCACCCTTTTTATAGATTGCTCCAGATTCCACCAGCTTGTTTGTGTGGCTGATAACTCATTTAGTTGTCAGCAAGTGTTTTTTCTCCTGGAGACATTGAATCCACCTTTGTGACTAATTGGATTGCTGCCTACACTGGAACAGAGTGTGGATGAAAGGCTGAGGGCAAGACTGAGCCCTCTGGTGTGTGGGGAATTGGATGTGGGGTTCACTTTCCCCACCCACTAACGATCATTTTAACTTGCAGAGATCTGCTTCTCCATTTCATCCAAAGTAAAATAATACAAGATCCAGTAATTCAGGAACAGTTAATTACCAGAAACACAATTAAGGACTCAATGTCTGGCANCTGAATCCAGCTTTGTGACTAATTGGATTACTGCCTACACTGGCAGGGAACAGAGTGTGGATGAAAGGCTGAGGGCAAGACTGAGCCCTCTGGTGTGTGGGGAATTGGATGTGGGGTTCACTTTCTCCACCCACTAACGATCATTTTAACTTGCAGAGATCTGCTTCTCCATTTCATCCAAAGTAAAATAATACAAGATCCAGTAATTCAGGAACAGTTAATTACCAGAAACACAATTAAGGACTCAATGTCTGGCACGTTCAGTGCTTTAATGAACTGCAAGAACAGCTTCAGAACAAGCTCTTGCTCACTGCTTTTTAGGTTTGAAGTAATTTTTACCAGATCTTGTTATCCTCTGTGCATCTGGATAAATGACTGCACTTTTGCAATATTTCTTCTGTTCACAGTTTAATTGCAAGATTCTTCGAGATGAATCCGTTTGAACCATGGTTGACCCGGGACAAGGTGGATCGGGTAAGTGTGGGACCAGCCAAAAATCCCTCTTGGAAAATGTTTCATTGTGCCTTTTTAACTCCTACTTGTAGTTTTGCATTCCCAAAACCACATGGAATTGAAAACAGCCAAAAGTAGAGGTAGGATGTGCAAAATGATGGGGTGCAGTGCTCTTAGTTCATGTACCTCTAGATGCACCAAAATCACTTCCATCATCCAGAGAATGGTGTTTTTTAACAGCTGAAGTTGAACTGACACCCTGCACACATTCCAAAAATCTCACTTAACGTTCAAGTGTTTCTTGGGAGAATGTTACCACTTCGTGTTTATTCCTGACTTCTCAGATTGTTTTAGTGGGGGTGGAGAAATAAGTTGCAAAAAGCCAACTGCAAGCAAGGAAAAAGTAGGAATTGGCAAGTATTAATGTAAAATCTGGCGTATGTGTAGGCCAGCAAAGATAGTCATGTACATTCTCTAAACTTTCTGCTTTCTGAATTATGAAGTGGCTCTCCCAACTGTTTTGCAGCATTGGAATTTCAATATATTTTGTTATAACATAGTATCAGTAGACTACCTTGGATTGTTCCCCAGGATAAAATTGTGACATCTCCAAAAACCTTTCTTCCAGCTGCCTTTGTAGTTTCTGGAGTTACATTTCAAAAAATAAGCCTGCACCAAATCGCTAAAACTGCTGCAGGTCAGCAGTAGCATAGGTAGTGTAAGAGGGAGTTTCTCCATGTCACTTCTGGGTCTGATTGTTCCTGTTTCCAAGCTTTCCTTCCTTAAATAAGGTATATAATATTAAATGTGTTTCACTTAAAAGACCTTTCAAGGAACAACAGCATAAGAGAAATCCCTGTTTTCTAAGATTTAAGTCATGTGGGTTACATATGTGGTAATAGAAGTAACTATTTGTCCTGTACAGAACCATGCTCTAAACCATAAACAGAGCAAAGCAATCTACCAGAGGTGATAATTCAACACACATTTTCTTGACACAGCAGAATATCCATAGTTTGAATTNAGTTTCTCCATGTCACTTCTGGGTCTGATTGTTCCTGTTTCCAAGCTTTCCTTCCTTAAATAAGGTATATAATATTAAATGTGTTTCACTTAAAAGACCTTTCAAGGAACAACAGCATAAGAGAAATCCCTGTTTTCTAAGATTTAACTCATGTGGGTTACATAAATGGTAATAGAATTAACTGTTTATCCTGTACAGAACCATGTTTTAAACCATAAACAGAGCAAAACAATCTACCAGAGGTAGATTCAACACACATTTTCTTGACAAAGCAGAATATCCATAGTTTGAATTCAAGTATACCCTTGGAGTTCTGCATAATTTTGTGGTTGCGATGCAGTAACCTCCCTGATAATGTATGGAGAGAAAAGGAAGACACTTCCTGCACGTCTCACTGGTATTTATTGCTGAATTAAAGCCTGAAGGACTTTTTGCTGGATGCAGAATACCTGTACCTCCTGTTGAAGGTGTTGGTACTCAAGACCTTCTGTAATTATGCCACAGTTCTGTGTGAATCTTTCCTCCTCCTCTACTTCTTTTGGCAGGAGAATGATTGCGTTGGGTGTAACACTGTTCATTTCAAGTCAATTAATCTTTTTTTTTTTTTTCTCCTTACCCTCCCCATTCTTGTTGAAGTTCCACACAACAGACATGACATTTCCTGACCTTCCTGGTTTTCAAGAGCTGGGGATTGAGCCGACCCCCCTGGAACAAAAAGCCATCGAAGTCCTGCGCCGTCACCGCAGGTTCCGCTGGTTGGATGCTGAGCTGGAGGAAGCAAAGCCGAAGACGTATCCCATGTAACAGCTGGCGAGGGGGATACTTAAAGCTTCCTAAACTGCTTTTGGATGACCCAACTTTGGAGAACTGTGTACATACTGAGTAAAATGTATTAATCATGTAAACTGTATTTCACCGGTGTTGTCTTTTCAGTTAAGGGGGCACTGTCACTGCAACGCAGATTTTCTCTCTGCACAAAATAGCATGGTTGCCTAGCTGGTGAGCACTGCAATGTTTTGAAGGTTGGACTAGAAGGAATGTGCCTTAACACTTGTCCCTTTCTCCTTTGGCTCTCAAAGCAAATGTATCAGTGTGCTTTAGGTGCTTAAATGATTTCAAGAGTGTTGCAGTTCATGACTAGGTTGCTGAGAATTTGCCCTTTCCAGAGGGATTGCTGGTAATTCCACCTCTTCAGATTATGAGATCTCAGTCAAAGCCTTGATTTTAAGTTTTTAGCTCTTCTGAACTTGGTTTTCTGCTCTGAACACATCTCTTGAAGGAAGTGCAATCTCCTTTCAGGGAGTTGGAGAGAACCACAAGGTCTCCACTGAGTCTCCTTTTCTCCAGGTTAAACACCCCCAGCTCCCTCAGCTGATTGCTGTAGCCAAACATCAGAATCTCTCTTTCTGTGTTGTCAAACTGCTGTGAAAATCCTGGGCAAAGTGTTTCTCAGATTTCAAGAGCTTCCGTGTTTTGTTGTTCCACAGTGTAGCTGCTGCTGCTAATGTTTACTCTGTGAGAAAGAGGTGGGCTCTTGTGGTGTGAGTTTTTTGATTCTGCCTTCGAAGGAAGTGTTTAATTTGGCTCTCGTGGCTTGTTTGTTTTTCTTTTGATAACATAAATTCAGTGCTTTTAAAATAAATCTGCCAGTTCAAAAGCTAGGACAAACTGGAAGTGAAGTGCATGTTGTTAGTAATTTGAGCCTCAACTTGTATTATTTTTGACTGCCAGCTTTTCTCTATCAGACCCTAGCTCTGTATTCTCATTAGCACTCATTTGGTAAGTGTGACCCTGATCTTGATTTATTGCATGTTGCTCACATCCTGCTGTGAAAGCAGTCATGTTCCTGAGCTGCTTCACAAGAGTACAGAGAGATGCAATTATCGTGTAGCCCTGCATGGCTAACGAGCAGTTTCCATTTTCAGATGGCAAAGTGCTGCAGGAAAAGCTGGCAAGGGCAGTGTTGGAATGTGAGGTGTCAGTTCTGGGAATGTTTACCATGGTACAGTGATTTGTTTCCCACCCCTCATTCAATGCACAGCTTTTCCAGTTGTACTCCAGGTTCTCCTACAGGATCTTAATTTAGAGAGTGGGAAAGGGGTGAATACCCATGAGAAATTTACTTGAAGCAGCTGTTCCACATTAGGAATGTGGGTAAGTGGAGCATCACACCACAATAGTTTGCCTTATACAGCACTTCCCCTTCCCACCCTGCAGGAACTATGCTGTGATTTCTCATTAGTTACCCTTCTGAAGCAATTCCTTTATTTTGTAATACAGCTCTGAGTACAGAATTGCCATAATCCATAGAATTGCTAAGGCTGGAAAAGACCTCCAAGATTGAGTCCAATCTCTGATCACCTTGACACCCCAGCACTGAGTGCCACCTCCAGGGCTTTCTTGAACACCTCCAGGGATGGGGACTCCACCACCTCCCTGGGCAGCTCCTTCCAGGGCCTGAGCACCCTTTCCATGAAGAAGTTCCTCCTGGTGTCCAACCTGAGCCTCCCCTGGCACAGCTTGAGGCCGTTCCCTCTTGCCCTGTCCCTGTTCCCTGGGAGCAGAGCCTCACCCCAGCCTGGCTGCCCCCTCCTGTCAAGGAGTTGTGGAGAGTGAGAAGATTCCCTGAGCCTCCTTTTCTGGAGGCTGAGAAAAGCTTAAAAGTTTTTCCAGTTGCTTAGAGGGCAGATTTTAATGACTGAGAGGAGCACTCATTATTCTGTAGTTACCTCTCTCTCCCTGCTCTTATTTCTTCTTTTCCCTCTGCCTTAAGACATGCTCATGGATACGATTCTATGAAATGAGGGAGATCAGACCTGTTACATTTAAAGTAATCCAAATTATGGATAATTCATGAGAATATTACTGCAACTTCTTTGAGCTAGGGGAGCAGAAGGTGAAGGGCACTGACAAAAGAGCAAAGGGAAGCTGGTGACAGAGCTGAGAGCAGTGATGGGTGTGCTCCTTAAAATGAATTACATCCTGGGACTCACTCCCTGTTCCTTCTTGGAAAAGCTTAGGAAGGTGGTAACATCAGTTGGGCATGTTGTGAACTACAGAATGGAAATTGCCTTTCTAGTTGTCCCTAGGGAACATCAGGGATTTTGTTGTTGGGATTCTGATTTGGAGCAGGGTATGGAGTTCACAGCTGGAGAAGCATCCCTAGCAATGTGTGTACAAAGCTTTACCCCTACAGCCACAGCCTCGGCTTGCACTGAATCGCCAGTAGTCGGAGCTGCTGCTTAGCAAATCCTGAGCCTGGTTTTCCACCCGCATCGTCCAGAACTTCCTTGCCCAACATTCATCCTCTGTGCTGATACAACTGATTAAAAAGCCCTTAAATATCTCCGTTCAAAGTTTTTTTGAGTATACACATCCAAAGGGTAGTGGTCAACAGCTCGCTGTCGTGATGGACGCTGGGGACAAGTGGTGTCCCTCACGAGTCCGTACTGGCACCTGTGTTATTTAATACCTTTTCTAATGATGTAGTCGGAGGGATCGAGTGCAACCTCAGAAGTTTGCAGATGACACTAAGGCAGAGTTGTCACACCCGAAGGAGAGGACCCCATCCAGAGGAACCTGGCACAGGTTGCCCAGAGAAACTGTGGCTGCTCCATCCCTGGCAGTGTTCCAGGCCAGGCTGGATGGGGCTTGGGAGCAAGCTGGGATAGTGGAAGTTGTCCCTGCCCATGGCAGGGCCTTGGGGATGATCTTTATCTCTCTAACCCAAACCATTCTGTGATTTTGGCAATAGAGGGTGCATGGTCCTTGCTTTAAAACCACTGAGTTCACTTCTCTCAAAATTACCCCTGAACCTGACTATTTGCAAACCTCCTCTACGTGGAGGAGATGCCTCTCAGCTTCTGGTCCCTGGACACAGCAGTCTGTACCATGAAACAGAGACCCAGTTCTGCCAGAGCAGCACCCCAGCTGCTGTAAGGGATTTATCCAACTGCCTGCACCTGAGGAGCCTTTCAGGTGTGCTCAGGTGTGGTTGGAGGGAAGATTGAGGACAGAGGTTAAACAAACTGCTTAAAGCAGCCCTAGGGGGGAGTGAGGAGGACAGCTGTGGGGCAAGGAGTCTGTTTGGTGGCAGTGGTGGTGACGGGAGCTATGGTGAGCTGCTCATGGAGCTGCTGCTTTCCTCCAGCCTGTGGTAAGTCACTCTTTTGACTTTTTGCTATACAAAATACTTGCCATGGGCTTTATAGAATCAAGAATGGATGGGTTTGTAAGCTGGAGTTTCAGTGAGCAGCTGAAGAATTCTCCCCTGAAGACATCTGGTTTCTTCTGGGTTTGTGCCTTGAGGTTGGTTTCTCAGGTGTTTAACATCAGAGCCTAATTTTGTCCTTGTTTAGGTGTTTGTGTTGTCTCTCTGCCATGGAATTAACTGGTGTGGAAGGCTTAAATCTATGTTCTAGTCTTTCCACAAGTGGGTAAAGGGCAGGTTTTGTTCTCTGTGAATTTGTCTGCTGTCTTTGGCCAACAGGACTTACTAAGGGAAGGGTGGAAAATAGGAGCACATACACATTCTGTAGGTGTCATTTCCTTAGGAAGTTCACCTCTAGCTAATATTGCTGTCAGTTAAAATAAAGCTGATGCTGCCACTGCATTTTTTTTAGCTTTTGAAGCCTGGGCAAAGCAGAGGTTGTGTACCAAGAATGTGTCAAGAGTAGTAACTTAACAACTGTAACACAACTGACTGATACTTGTCAAAAAAAGGTATTTCCCTGTTTCTGGTTTTGCCAGCACTTTTCTTACCTGTTTCTCCCATGCACACCCCCTGCTTTATACCCTTCAGTTGGGCTTGAGTAGGAAAGAGCCACTCATTTTTCTGTTGTTCCCCAGACCACTTGTCCAGGGATGACTTTATAATGTGTATCCCCTATCACCTGCTCTATGCCTGGACACGAATCCTGTGTCCTTTTCTGTAGCTTTAAGGCAGACCTTTAAGAGAGAGGGAGGACGCAGATGGTGGAATTCCTTTGGCGCTGCATTCAAAACAGAGAGAGCTGCTGCAGAATGGAGGAAAGCACCTTCCTGCTTTTTCCCAGCTCTTGGCTCCTTTTCTTGGGAGTGTGAAAAATGAGGTTCACTCTCCTGGTGAAATTTACAAGTTTAATAAGGGACAATAGGGGACAAAGACAATAAAGCAAAATTAACAGCGCTGGGTGCTTGGCATGCAGCCAAAAGTGCACCTGCTGTTTTGGAGACACCCTTTATATACCTTTCCTATTGCATCAACCTACTGCATATTCATGAACAATTATGCATATTCAAACTGGAAAAGGCTAGTTTACATGTTCCAGGAACAGCTTAGCGTGGCTCCTCCTCAAGTCTGCCTTTTTAGAGCATGTGCATTCCTAGGCTGTGGTTTGAGTCAGTTTTTATTATCACCTCCAGCTGGAGCTTGGGTCCACGGGTAGTTGCTGATAGCTGGCATGTCAGTAGCAGGGGTATCCATCATACACCCATTGGATGTTATCCAACCAAGCAGACAGTTTGATTCTTTACCACAAGCATAACTGTATCAGTTATTTCACTACTATGTCTAAGTTTAGTTAATGACAGAAATGAAGGCATTAGTTTTTGTTACAAAACTGTATCTTTGTAACAAAGCTACTTTATACATGTAGCATCCATTTTAGTACTTGCAGAAAGCCAGTATTATAATTTGTATTTATCACAGAAGAGTTAAACTCCTTTGCTCCCCTGGGACTTTGGCTCCTTCTTCTTCTCATCTGGAGTGTCCAACACCACCAGAACATACCAGGCACCTTGCACACCATGGCCTGGAGGGGCTCATACCGAACCCCAGCTCTGGAGAGGAGAAAGCCACACCCACAGAGGACTCTGAAATCTACCCAGGGTCTCTCCACAGCCAGAGGTTTTATTATTTAGCATTATTCATTTTTTCCCGTGCCTGCATGCACTTTACTTGTTAAATCAGTATTTTTTTTCACTTTTCCTCCGAGGAAAATTTTTTCTAAACCTGGTGAGGGGAGGGGTGGCTGAAACCTGCTTTCCATCAGAGGACCTTCATTTCAGACATTCCTCCGAATTTGTCTCCCATAGGGACACCACCTTTTCCTTTCCTTTTGCTGCCTTTGGAATTTTCCCAGGCTGCACTTCAGTGCATTTATGAATATTTAACAAAGGAAGAATAACGTCTAGGATCCTTGTGTACAACCCCCTTCCCCATTAATTAACTTTTACTGTAAATATTTGAAATTTTTCACACTAGTCTTCAAAAACTGGCTTAAATCAATTTGAAATTCCTAATCTGACTTACTCAGACCACTGACTTCATTTTAGACCCACAGACCCATCATCTCTGGGCAACCTCTCCCAATGTTTGATAACCCTTTCGGTGAAGAAATTCTTGCTGAAAATGAGAAAATTCAGAAACGCAAAGGAACTGCTTTCCTCCTTGGCTGTGTGCTCAAGCTCACTTGGCTTTACTGCATGTGCTGCAGGAACCCACCTTGGGAGGAAGAATTTGAAAAGGAAAAAAGAAAAGGTTTTATTCTGTAGTGTCTGGTGGACTGGAAAGCAGAGCCAGTCTGGAGACAGGAGCTATTTAAGGGACTATTAACTGCCAATTTCTTTAAGGGGAATCTAAATCAGGGAACAGACAGAACCATTTAATCTGTCGCTGAGGGATTTGATTAGTTCTGACCAAACCTTGTGTGGTGAAACTGTGATAATCAATAATAAGATAATTTTAAAAACCCACACTGCTTTCATTCACATCTTTTTTTGCTTGACTTCTCTAAAGTCAGGAGATAAATTTAGATTTACCTGTTCATTTTCCTCCCTCTTTGTGAAAATGCAGCCCTGTTGAAACATCAAGTGTGCTTGTTATCAATGGGCCCTGCTTGCATCAAGTGCAATCCAGTCAGGAGTAGTGGGCAACATTGAGCTAAATTATTATTTGAATTTCATCTGTCTCATGTCAAAAGCAAGAGAAGAAATATTGTAGTTTTCAGAAAGTTAGATGATTTACTGTTGGCTTCACCTGTTTGTCACTGTTCCGTATCACAGCAGAAGTTTTCCATTCCTGTATGAAGTACAAGTAGCTCCCTTTATTCTCTGATTTAATTTTTTTTTCTTATTTGGTTGATGTTCCTGGGCTTTGTTGATGCTGTTTAACCTGCTGTATACCTCTCTTCCTGCACACATTTTCCAGTGCAGTGCATTTTGCATTAATTTTCTGGTACATAACCTGAGATTTTTTTAAATATTCAGCAGACTGGGAAGCTTTTTCCCTTGTGCTGAGGTCCAGGTGAGGTGAGGACATCCACCAGCTTGGCAATTAATTACCAGCGCTGAGAGGGCTAAAGGGCAGAGCTGCTCACTGTCAGCCACCCAAAAACCCTCAGGGAACTGTGCAAGACCAAAGACTGCCAACAACAGAGAGGGTCCATCAATCCCACAGGGCAGATCAGGGTCATATCCCATCCCTGGTGCCTGGAATCTGGGGCTTTGCATGGAGCTCCCTGCTTGAAACCAAGCACTGACAGTATCTGGCTGTTCAGCTCAACTTTCTGTAAAAAATGTGATTTTAGCAATTGTTTTATACTTCCCTGACATTAGCAGGTTCTGTCTTCAGTTATCAGTCACGGCTGTAATCTCAGATTAGGTTTCAAACTGTGTTTTTCCTTATTTTCGAGAGACTTGGCGTTACTTCGGAGCGTGTTTTTCCATCTGTTCCCTGTGAATTTACTTGGAGTCTCTAGTTCTCCCAGACTCCTCTCCCAGACAAGGCAAAATGGTACCTAGCAGTGTGTGTTTGCCTGCAGAACTCCCCAGAAATGTGCCATCTGTTTTCAAGTGCCTAAAGCGACCACGGTAATGGCAGCAGGTTTGAAGCCAAGCCCGTGCTTTACTCGAGCCCTGCTGTGGTGGGCACACAGAGCTCCGAATTCCACGTCAGGAATTCAGCTCTGAACTCAGTGCTGGCTTCTCATTCCATTCGTGTTCCTGTCGCAGTGGTTCAAAGGAGATTTGCAAATGTAGGTCAGTTCTGTGTGGATTATTTAACGGGAATTCTCGCTGGAAGTGTTATTTATGCAAATGTCAGGGCTCAAATCTGGGAACTCCATGGTGTAATGGCACGCATCCTCTGGCTGGTACTTCTGTGGGAAGGGGAGTTTGATGAAGGGGAAATTCTTGTCGTGCACAGGTAATTTGAGGAGGTATTGTCAATTTGGTGTAATTCAAGTGATGCTGTGCTAGAGCTCTACGCTGACAGCCACATCCAAAAAAGGCTGAGACAAATATTTGTAAACCGGTATGAGCAACACCCAGCATTGCCCAAGTTTGTTTCTGCACCTCCTTTAGGCTTTGAATTTGTGTGTCTGCTGGGTTGGTTTTTTTTTGTTAATGGGGTGCAAGTGCCATTAGTGTGGATGAAATGAGCCTGGCTCCTTCTTCACCCTGCCTCAGAAAGGGTCCCTAAAGCGTTCAGCTCAGTCTGCATCGAGTGCCATGTCTGTGGGACTGGCATGCAAGTCAGTTGGTTTAAGTAATAGCACACTGTGCTGCAATCTGCTGCATAATTATACACTTAATTAGATTCACAGTTTGGTACCTATGTCACACTGTGACAGGGCTTGCTGCTCTTTAGGGAGGGCAAAAAAACCTCTTCTGCTTATAGCTCAGAAAAGCGTCATAACAGTTGATTTTCTCCCTGAAGGTTTGAGCTCCTCTTAGAAGAACCTGCAGAACAGATTAAAGCTCAAGTAATTCAAGTAATTACTGTTTATTAAATGCCAGTGGTGAACACCCCCCAATTAAAACAGGCCTTTGGGCTTGCAGGGAAAAAGCCCTGAGAACAAGATGATGATGGCAAACACGGTTTGAGCTGTGGGATAAGCAAAGAAATTTCAATGTGTGAGTTCTGAGGGAGCTGTGATTGTGAGATTTTACATAATACTGTGAGAGCATCACAGAATGGCCTGGGTTGGAAGGGACCTTAAAGATCATCTTGTCCCAACCCCTGCCATGGACAGGGACACCTTCCACTATCCCAGCTTGCTCAGAGCCCCATCCAGCCTGGCCTGGAACACTGCCAGGGATGGGGCAGCCACAGCTTCTCTGGGAAACCTGTGCCAGGGCCTCAGCACCCTCACAGGGAAGAATTCCTTCTCAATATCCAATCTAACCCTGCTCTCTGGCAGTGTGAGGCCATTGCCCCTTGTCCTGTCACTCCAGGCCCTGCTCAAGAGTCTCTCTCCATCTTTCCTGTGGGCTCCCTTCAGGCACCACAAGGCTACAATGAGGTCAATATCTCATGAGGTGAATTGAATTGTCTCCTACCTTACACAGGGCAAACATACTCTTACTTGTTATTCTACAAAACATCTGTCTTCAAAGTACCTTCCTTATACTCGTTAAATCTGCCTTAAAACTCTCTGTGAGGGACACTGTTTATGTGTGTCAGCAAACATGAAATAGCCTAATTTACCACTATTCATTTAAAACAGTAGTTTGTTATGGAATGGAGTTGTCCATGGAGCTCTAAGCAACCTTGCCTGGCAGAAGGTGTCCCTGCCCATGGCAGGGGAGTTGGAACAGGGTGTTCTTTCAACCCTTCCAACCCAAGCAATTCTATGTTTCTATAATTGTGTCATTTGATCCTTCACACAGAAATCCTTCCATCCTTCTCCGTGAAATGAGATGAAAAAATGGGCATAAAAATTTTATTTCTCATCCTGTTCCTCTGCTTCCTTTCAAGATAGAAACCTCAGAAGTGTCTGACTGCTTGAAGCCACCACAGATGGGCTGTTTGCCTAGGCATGACACTGAAACAGTGCAGTATTTCAGGGACTGTGTTGAATTGTCCACACTTTTAAACGTTTGGAAACATAAGCCAACGCCTCCCTCTGTAAGGGAGGAGTCCCTCACAACATCTTGCTGGTGCAATTATGGCAGATTGCATTTGCACAGACCCTGCTATGCTCCTGTGAAGTTGATTATTGTGCATTTCACTGAGCAATGCCAGCATTTAGGAACCTGTGCTGTTAATTAGGGAAGTGATTGTCCCTCTGTGTGTCCCTCGGCACAGGTGAGGCCACACCTCAGAGTTCTGTGCCCAGTTTTGGGCCCCTCACTTCAAGTAAGGTCCCTTCTGCTCACACCATCCCAGCCTCTTTGCTTGATAACCCTGTCCACCATTTCTTCACCAGACTGTGGCTTGCTCTCTCCCTCCTTTATCATTTTTAGTTTAAAGCTCTTCTCATCAGGTCGGACAGTTTTTGGTCTTGACTTTTTTAACTCGAGTGATTTCATCCCCTCAAAAAGATTACTAGGATCAGGAACACAAAAGATTCGGTAAACTCTGACCAATAAATATAATATAAATAGTAATAAGGCCTGTGCAAGTGTTTCATGCCTCTGATCTGCAGCTGTTTCCCATAATGCTGTTGAGAGTAATTTCTCCTGCATGCACAGTGTACACAGCCCAGAAATCCTGCAATGGAAGATCTGTGTCAAAAAGGGCTCCATTCCCCCTGCTCGTGGAAGGCTATTCCAGAACTTCATAGTTCTGATCCTCAGAAACTTCTCCCCAATTTTCAGCCCACTTCTTTCCTTGGGGAGGGTATGTAAACAAGGCCATATGTTCTTCTTTAGCCAGGATTGTCTTTTAGCTTATAATATAAACAAATCCACCATTTATAACAGCTTAGAAATCCTCCCCTTTATATTTTTCCCTCCTGGGAAACTAAAGAAGCAATCAACTTCAACTTCTTAGGCAATTTCATTTTCAACTTCATTTTCTTAGGCAAGAAAAAGTAACCATTTTTTTTCTTCTTAGTTTCTTTCCATTCAAAGGATTTTCTTAACTGCCTTGATAGTCTTGTCCTATTGATCTCTTGTAACCATCCTGTAATCAAGCAGCAAATGGAGCCTTCATTCTTTTTCAGACTGAACACATAAGACAGAAGAGAAATTCTAATCGATCTCTGAATTGACACTGTTTACTTGGTTTATTTCATATGATTTCTATAATTATAATCTTTTAGTTCACCCAATTTTTTGATTGATTTCCCAACCTTTCTGAAGAAGCCTGATTTAACAAACTAATGATATGGCTCTTCATTTTCATGGCTATATAAGCAGCATTTTAGAAGTGATATCTGGAGTAGAAACTATCGACTATTTTTGGCAACAAGAATGCAAAACAAAGCAAACCACAAAGTAACCAGATCTCCTTGTCCTCTCCGCTTAAAGAATAGATGTTTTATGCAAGACACTGCCTGTGGAAAAAAAAAAGCAACAAACAAAAACCTGAAAATACATAACTGCTTAAAGAATAAAAAGGGCAGAAAAAAGTTTGTCTCCATTTGAGGTGAGAATATTGGGTGGTCCTCAGCTTTGTAAATAAGGTTATGGGGGCAAGGAGGCTGAGGGAATGTACAAATTAACATCAACCTGAACTAGTTTTGGAGTTTAAGCAGAGTTTGTTTCAAGGTTGAGCGAAGTGTCTCTGGAGTCCACAGGCAAGGACATTTCATTTCATTGCCAATAGGGTTGAGAATGTTTAGAAGGAATTATTGATTTTTGCAAAATTTGCTTCCAGCCAGTCCCAAGGCTTGAAGTCCTCTGGCTCCTGCAGAGCATGGCTCCAGAGCAAGCCTTGTGGCTTATGTCCTGTGAAAAATGAGGTTCACTCTTCTGGTAAAATTTAAAAGGTTTATTAAAAAGACAATAGGAGACAGAAATAAAGCAAAGAGTTAAAATGGCCGAGCACACCTTAGGACAGAAAACAGTTCTTTAAATGTATCAGCAGGTTGCATATTCACAGACTCTCATGCATGATTCAAATATTCCTTTTTTGGTGCTCCCTCGGTTTCAAGCCCCCCCTATCCTGCCCCTATTTCCTTTTTGCAGGTCTGTTTAGAAGTTTCAAAATTCTTGTGGTCCTGTTCTGCAGACTAAGCCTTTGGATATCCTGTCACTCCACTTCCTGATCAATAATTCTTCCTTTGGGGTTCCAAAGTCTGTCACCGCCATCTTCGTCCAGACAATCCAAGAATGTGGGGAATTTCCTTGATTATCTTTGTTACTATAAAAGAAGCATTCTACATATCACTCTATAATCTTAAGAAGGATACATATCCCACTGCTGTTTCTAAGAAACTAACACAGTGAAGTTTTCTAACATCACATATATAACATCCATTTTAATATTTGCGAAAAGCCAATATTATAATATGTATTCATAACATATCCAGAGTAAAGGCAGGGGGTTTCCTGATTCCTTTCTCCACAGCAGGAGCCCTGGGAGTTTTTGGATGAGAAAAACCTATGCTGTACTTGAACATGAGGCACTTCAGAGCTAGGTAAGGCTCAGAACTCTGTGAAAAGCTGCTGCTCTCAGTTGGATGCTGCACAGCTGAACAAGCAGCCTCAAGCCAGGTCTCGAGGGTGAAAGATCCCACGGGAAAAGAAGGTAAATCAGTTCCTTCATATGGAGCTGCCAGAGTGGGGACTCAGCAGCCAGTGGGAGGAATCCCCAGTCACCAAAAGGGACACCCATGTTTGGAGGTCACTGCGAGTTTAGGTGAGTGCAAGGCAGCAGTTCAACCAGGTTAGTCCAGTGTGAGGGTAGTAAACACAAAGCCAAACACTGAAGTATTTGCAAGACTTAAGGAAACATTCAGAAAAAAGAGGCCTTGCTGCTTTGTGTCTCTGGCAGTTTCACATTGCCTAAATTCCTTCCTAACCTGGAGATTGGTCTTTTTCTTACTTGAATGGTTCTCTTGTGTTCCTCACACCTTTAAAATTGATTTTATTATCCCTATGACACAGCAGAAATAACAGCCCCCTCAAAAGGCAAACGTCAGGTTGCACATTTTCCAATGGCCCACAGTATCTTTGGCTGAAGATCTGATAGCAGAACAGTTCTTATTGTCTTTTACAGAAGCAGTCAGATCAAGTTCTAGCTGGGCTCTGTCCCATCTAATTTTCTCCCTGCAGATCCCCACCACATCCCTGTAGTCCTCTGGCACAGCTGCCCCTTCTTCCAAAGGTGGTGAACAACCTTTTTTTTGTCTCAAGTTCCACTTAAATTTGCCTGTTCATCCAGGCTGGTCTTCTTCCCCAACCCATCATCTTTCGGCACATGGGGATGTTCCTGCACCTGTAGGATTTTGTTTGTGGAGAATTTCCAGCCTTTCTGGTCTCCTTTGCCCTTTATCACTGCCTCCCTGGGGACTCTGTCATCCCAAACAGACCAAAGTTTGACCTCAGGAAATCCAGGGTGGAAGTTCTGCTGGCACACCTCCTTGCTTCTCAGAGAATCCAAACCTCATGATCTCTGTCCAAGACAGCCTCCAGCCCTCACATCTTCCACCAGTCCTTGTCTGGATGCCTTTCCTGGTCGGCTCTCTTCCACCTGTGCCAGGAAATTCTCTTCCAGGAACCTCCTGTCCCATTTCCCCTCTGCTGCATTGTGTCTCCAGCAGACACCTGGTAAATGGAAGTCCCCCACCAGAAGATGATGTTAAGAGGTAGTCAGCAAATGAAATTACATGTGCATATTCATTTTCTCTCCTAGGGATTGTTATCAGGGAGTTTTGATTATTTTGGGGTTTTAAACATTTTTTAATCTGCAAACCCCAGTGTGCTGTCTTTAGGCAGATGCTTATTTTGGACACCTGGAGCAGGAGAGGGTCTCAAGGTAGATTTGAATTTAGAGAAGGTATTACTAATTTTAGATTTCTGTCCTGGCTTGCAGCTGTGCACAGCTCTAGTATAGATCTAATTGTGTGGGAAGTAAAAAGTTCTGAGCCTGCAATTTCAGGTCTGTGGTGAGGACTCTTCTCTGTGGTGAGGTATCTTCTCTGATGTGAAGGAAAAAGGTTTTCATCATGAGAGTAGTTCACTGTTGGTAAAGCTCCAAGAGGCAGTGAAATCTCCATCCTTGGAAAGTCTCAAAAGTAGATAATTTTTCTCAGAATCATATCAAGAACAGCTTGGTTTGGAAGAGACCTCAAAGATCATCTAGTCCAAGCTGTGGTTACTGTGATTGATCACTGGGAAACTGAAGAGTTGGGAATCAAACAGTGGCATCTCCATCCCTGTGTGCGGATGGTGTTTACCCAAAGCTGTTAGCAGTCTAAACTGAGACTGAAGATATTTCTAGACCACGATTTAGACAGCTCTGGGACCTGCCTTTGGGACACAGGGAGCTGAACTACACCCAGGAGATGTGGTTCCTGTGCCATCCCAAAGCCAGCACAAGCACTGCACTTGGAAAGGGCTCTCCAGAACCCTCCAAGGAAAACCAGATTTGATGGAGAGGAGGAGCTGATCAGCCTCTTTAATTTAAGTGATTTTCTTTTCTCTTTGGCTGTTGGTATTTCTTTTTAATCACTTTAAACCACCCTGGGACCGCTCTACCTCAGCTTCTTTTCTTGAGATTTGTGAGGGATGAGCTGTGAATTAGGAGTGCTCAGTGTTGAAGTGCTTTTCCATCCAGGAGGTTTAAGGCATCTGGCTGAACTCCCAGACAAATCTCCTTAGTTCCAACACGATGGCTTAGGGTAGATAATGAAGAGAGATGCTCAATCAAAAAATTTTATGTGAGCTTCAGAATTCATTGATGGCAGGGTTAATTTCTTTGTTTTCTTCTTCCATGCAGAAGTGCCCTTTTTCCCTAATTTTCCATGAAGTTTTGTAGTTGGTTTTTCTTTCCTTGTTAAACTTTTCTGCATATCATTTGGACCACTTTAAAATAAAGTGGAGTTCCCCCCCCCCCCCCCCCACAACACTGTAGATGAGAAATTAAGCCTATTACTAGAGAAAAAATAAATTTCCAAGTGATATTCTGTGTTTCAAGAGTCATTCCCACGGCTTTGAAATCAATATCTCCCTGACTGGGTGGATTTCACCTCATCTTTCCCCTGTGGGACAGGGTCTTTCCAAAGCCTTAGGTCTTTGCAGTTGGAGAAATGCAACTCCAATTTGTTCCTTTTAAGTACTTTTTGAAAATGATGGAGGAAAGCTGCATAATTCATCAGAGAAGGGTTCTGTTTTCTAAATAGTTGAGCTGTATCTCTTCCCACTTCCTACTTCCGTCTATATTCACCCCCTGATTAAAGCCAGGAACATGCAGTGAGAAAGGCAGGCAGGCATTTAGCCCCAAATACGTCTCCCTGGCTTTCCAAAATGTTAGCAGAGCACTTACCCAAGTTCTCAACAGGCTTAAAATGCAGCCACCCTGTAGGAAAAGCCTTTGCTGGATTTCTCAGGCACAGCTCAAGATGCAGGCTCCGTGCTGCTTCACCTGCTCAGCAGCCCTTTTGTAACCACTGCAAACATGTTTTTCTAAGGAATGTGTGTGCAAACACCCCAGGCACACATCAGGAGACACCTGGGCACTGGAAATGATCACATCTTATTTCCTACACAGGCATTCAAGGATGAATTGTGTGAGGATGGTTCTCTGTTAACAACTGCTGAGGGTTTTTCCTTCCGTTTGGAAGGAGAATTTCTAGGCTTTCTCTCTCCTCTGTGGAAACTTGATCTACCAGAGATTTACGTCTTCCTGTAGCATTTAGTTGAAATCAGGCGGTGGTGGCAGTGCTAGAGAGACAAGGGCAGCTGCTGGGGCAGAGAGAAATCAGGTGGCACTTGAGTAAAGAGCAGTTCTTGGACACTTAGCAGAGATCCTGCTCTGAGGCCGTGTTTTATGGCCTGTTTGTAGATGTGCTGGCATGGGAGCTGCCAGAGAATGAGCTAGTGAGGATTTCTAAGGATGATTTGTTTCAGCTGCTGCTGATAGTGGCTTAGAGGAACCCCTTGTGTCCTCTGTGGGAGCATCAGTGCTTCTGGGGAGTTATTTTCATCTCACAGGCAGGAAAAGTTGTGGGAGTTCAGCTGTCCGTGGTTGATGCCTTGAAATTCTGAGAAGGGCTAACTTCGCACACACTCCTATTGAGTTTGGGAAATTGGTCTGAAAATGTTAATATAAACTGGCTCAATTATTGTAAAATACAGTTTATACTGACATAAAGCAAGCCTGCCATGGGCAGGGACACCTTCCACTATCCCAGCTTGCTCAGAGGCCCATCCAACCTGGCCTGGAACACTTCCTGGGATGGAGCAGCCACAGCTTCTCTGGGCAACCTGTGCCAGGGCCTCACCACCCTCACAGGGAACAATTTCTTCCTGATACCCAATCTGAATTTCAGTTTGAAGCCATTTTTCTTTCTCCTGTGACTACATGCTCTTGTCAATAGTCTCTCTCCTTAGCAGATTATTATCAAAACAGTAAAAAGTTGAGGAATAGAAACTTGGATAACAGATAATATGTCTGAAATGGATTGTTTTCTTCCACCCCCAGTAATAAATCCAATTCCCTGGATTTACCTCTCAATGAGGGTGTGAGCTTACAAGTACTCACTCGTATAGATCGTTCCAGGGGAGAAGAGCTGTAGGTCTTGGTGGAGTAAAATTTCATAATGAAGTTCTTATTACAGGTTTTTGTTCTTAAAGTTCTCTGCCTTGGCTAGGAAAGTTCACTTAAGGTTGGAAACTGGCGCAAAAATGTTGGTCTGACCTCAGGATCAAAGTTTTATTTTTAATGCAACTGATGGGAGCAAAACTGGTTGTGCACTTCTCATCAGCAGACAAGTTTCAAAATAGGAATATGACAGAGCTCAGCTGAGTGGGATTTGAATGACTGCCTTGGGCAGGAAAAATCTCTGGCAGTGTTTGTACAGCATAATATAACTTGGATGTTGCCTTGGGGAAATGTTTTAATGGGGACTTGAGGTATCTACTCACTTTATTTTTGCATAGAATAATCCATCTAACATGTCTAATGGTGATGGGTGAGAGATTTTATCTAGTTCTTCCTGTATTGAACCCAGGAACTGATCCTGGGATGTGCCCTCTCTAGTTAGATATAATATTCACATTATAAAAAAATATTGAGAAAGAGCAAAGTCATCCATTTGAAGATCCTGGTATTGATGCATATTTTTCTTTTGCAGTAAAACTACTAAATCATGTCTTCCCATCCTGAAAACTCAGTGTTTGTACATAAAATTGCAGAGAAGAGGATATTTACTTTACCTGATCCCTTTGGTTCCCTTCTTAAAGAGTGAAGAGCTTTGATCTGAAGTTAATAAAAAAGAAGCATAATCTGTATTAAAAAGATATACCCGGGAGACTATTCAAATAGCTTTTTAAACATTTATTGGTTTTCATTGAAGGCTAAGAAGTTGGGCCAAAAAGAAGAGACCTTTTTTCAAGCTGAGATGCACAGCAGTTTTTTCTGTCTGACTCTTTAACAGAGGCTACATGAGGAGCTATCATGCTTTAACTCCAGAGTTGGTCCTTGTCCATGAAGATTTGATTCCCCCTCTTGCTGTTGGAAAATTCACATGGTAGAGCGCAGGATTTTTCTGATTAGGATAAGTGGAGTGGCAGGGGAGTTTTAGAAGGTCTGTTCAATATGACTTTTATATGCACTTCTACATGACCAGTGAGTTGCCAGAGTTCTGTTGAGGAGCTTTTGAAAATCCATGGAAGTGTTGGCTGGAGGGCACCTCTGGGAATCCTCCTGCAAGGGCAAATTGCCACCAAGTCACATCAGTCATGGCTTGGCCTGTCTGAATCTCAAAGGCTTTTGCAGATGAAATTTCGATGACACAGGAGCCCTTGGGAATGATACCTTGCCGTTTGTGTTAACTCATCCCCCCACAAAAGCTCTGCAGGAATCTGTGGCTGAAGAAGAAAAAAAGTCCCCACAGCTGCAGAAATAAAGATTAATTGGTTTGTTGCTTTTCAAATGAATTGGCGTATTATATTTTAATAGTTTAAGCTGGGTCTATATTTAGCACCTATACTTCTAGAAAAGATTAAAAGGCTTTTGTTCCACTGATCCTTAGGATAATCAGGCTTCAAATTGGAGATCAGGACATGCAGAATGGGTTAGGGGAGTTAATTATTTCGAAACTGAATGGCTCAGATTTTTTCCTGTCTTTCAAAAGCTCTAAAGCCTAACTGTTTTTCCCCAAATTGGATATTTTCATAGAATCAGAGAGTCATGGAATGGTTGGGGTTGGAAGGGGCCTTAAGGATCATCTTGTTCCAAACCTCTTCCATGGGCAGGGACACCTTCCACTATCCCAGCTTGCTCAGAGCCCCTTCCAGCCTGGCCTGGGACACTTCCTGGGATGGAGCAGCCACAGCTTCTCTGGGCAACCTGTGCCAGGGCCTCCCCACCCTCACAGGGAACAATTTCTTCCTGATATCCAATCTAACCCTGCTCTCTGGCAGTGTGAGGCCATTGCACCTTGTCCTGTCACTCCAGGCCCTGCTCAAGAGTCTCTCTTCCAATGTGGATGCACAGTTTCAAGAAACATCCTCATGGCCTTGGTCTCTGTCCTCTGTCTTTCCAGGGGATGGTCTGGGGAAGCCTTGGGAGAATAGAGCCACATCCTGATCTTTATTACTTTACATGTGTTTGCTCAAAACACAAAACAAATCAGAGCTGCACAGGCCTCTGAGCAGCTACCATTTCATGGCATAATTCAGGGCCAGAATCACAGAATTACTCAAATTAATCAAATATCTCTGGATGTCCATAGCCCAGCCTGCTGCTCAGAGCAGCACTGAAGTGAGGCCAGGTTGTGCAGGAATGTGTCAGGCTGCATCTTGAAAACTTTTAAGTCCATAGACTGCCCAGCACCACGCTGTCCCTAGGCAGCCTGTTCCTGTGCTTTGATATGTTGCTGTGCCTTTTTTCCCCACCCCTAAGTTCAGTAAGAACCCCTCTTGCTTCAACTTGGGACCATTATATATTCTTCTATAGCTGGGCATGTGAGATCCCAGCTCTCTGTCCTTGGCAAAAGTCTGTCAGGAACTGGAAGGTGGCTCTAACATGTCCCCAGAGTTTTACTTTCAGTGTAATCAAACTCCTCCCAGGAGGAATTCTCCAGGCTGGACAATCTTGGTGCCACTCTGCTGAAGTCATTCCCATTTACTTCTAAAATATTCTCTGAAATAGCTGTTTGTGCTTTAGGAGTGTTTCATGCTTCATCCAAAAGATGGATAATTGTGACTAAAACATTTTAATTGGCTTTCCTATAGGCCTGTGCTTAAATAGATGAGCACAGCATCTGGTTTGTGTTCCCTTGACTGTCTGGGTCATCTCTCCAGTTTTGTGTCTCCTCCCTGACACCCAGGAGTCCTATTCTGTTGCCACAGAGAAAACACAGAGGTTTTACCTTGCACTTAAATGAAGAAAAAAAAAAAAAGAAAAGGTTCTTTAAGGTTTTGTCTTACTTCTACTGCTTGTGTCATTAATTAGGCAAAACAGCATGGAAATGCTTCTTAGAAATGTGCATCTGTGGTTCTTCAGGTAGAAAAAACCCTGGATATCACTGCATGTGTCCTATTATCACGGTAAATGTGAAAAAGTGCAAGTGATGTATGTTCATACTGAGTTTTCCTGTCAATTCAGATGAGCACGTTATGGATAAAGCCCAGATTCCCAACCCCTCATACCACTACAAAAGAATGTTCCTTCCTTTCTCAGACTTGGTCAAGAAAATGACTTCAGGAATAGAAATGAATTATATAAGGCTGCACCCTGGCCATCTGACAACCTCACATCTTCCCAGTAGGCACAGTACTAACTTTATCCCGGCACAGTGCTCGGGCTAATATGAGTCATCTGATAACCTCCTCATTGTGCATTGACCTCAACCTTGGACCAAAATAAACAGAAATTCAATTACAAACCTCTCCTTGGTGCTCTCGCCCTCCCTCCAGTGTGTCTGAGGCTCTGAGGAGCGTGGCAGGCTCGGAGGCTTTGCTTTCTTTCCATCCGGCTGTGGTGAAACAGGAGCTGAGCCTCGGGATGGGTTTGTTTGTCCTCTAAAGAGCCCCAGGCTCTGATCCTGTGCTCAGTGGGCTCTGCTCTGCTCACTGCAGGTGGGTTGCTCCTGACTGAGGCTGAGAGGGAGTCCTCTGTGATGTGGGAAAAGCCTTGCATCTTCCTCTGAAGGCAGGAGCTCGCTTCTCATACCTCCCTGCTTGGCTTTCCCTGCTTGCGTTAAGGGACGGAAAGATTTTTTTCTAGGTTTAAAATATTTTAGCATTCTTCCTTCCTGGAAGCCGGATACAAACTGGAGATCTTCAGGAAGAGAATAGGGCACTTGGAGTGGGGAAAGAGCAGGGAGGATCAGTGATAGGCATTTTTGGGATAAGTTTTCCTCTGAAGCTGATGCCTTGAATGGCTACCTAGAAAGAGAGACTAGACAGGAATAAAGGAGGGATTTATTTGAAAGGCCTTCAGAGGTACACTCTGGGCTCCAGAGGCTCCTGCCTCAGTGCATCCCAAAATGGACAATGACAGGTCACGAGTTCTTCACACTTTGATATCAGCATAAATTCACCAAGCAGAAGCCAGCCAAGGATGGAATTTCCCCAAGCTTGCCTCCCTCTCCCCAAGATGAAGGTTTACAGTTCTTGGGCCCAGGACAGTCTGGGTGTCCTTGGAGAGTGAGCTGGAGAGGCTTTGTTATGTCTGTGTGAGCATGAGAGAACAGCACTTAACGAGCTACAGGAAACTTCAGAGTTACACTAGCAGTACAGGATTTGAAAAATATAAAAGTTAAAACCTAAGGCATCAAAACAAATCCATTTTGAAGACACAAACCTCTGTCTGTATCCAGAAACGACCAGCTGAGGTGTGCTCTGTGTGACAAGGGAGGGATGGCACATTGCCACATGTGGATATGGGGCTATTGAAGCACTGGACTGAGCAGAAATAACTCAAAGATAACTTCAACCCTGCCACCGAGGGGCTTTGTGTCCTTGGGCACTCAGCTTGTGCCTCTTCCCCACAAAGTAAGGCTCACCACTAAGGTGGGCCTGTTCCAAAGTCATACCCTTTTTAGGGAAAGATTTAGGGTTTTGTAGTTTTTCTGGAGAAGATTCCAAGCTGGCTGACTTTTGGGGGGTGCTGAGCATCCCTGCACCAAAAATAAAGCTGCTCATCTTCTGAAGCCTTGACTTAAAACTCACTGAGCTGTTCCTTGTCAGTAAATTATAGAACAAATTTACCTCAGTCTCTGGAGCCATCCAGTCCTGATTTCTCTTGAAAGAAATATTTGAAACTTCACAGTGAAAAGCAAATGCTAAATTCATGTTATTCTACTGTGCCTCTGAATTGTTTGCTTGAAGGTAAGCCCCCTCTCCTGCTCTTGCTGTGCATTGGTCTTCTGTTTTCCAGCATCTGAAACTACTAAAGCAGGAAAATTATCCATGAAAAAAAAATAGAGAATGCAACAGTTTTTAAGGTGCATTTTCAGATGCATCATGAAAAATCTCCCTAAAAGATTCAAGAATGTTGTTGTGCATGAATTTACAAGGACACATATTTCTACAGCCAGGGGATAATTCTGTGAATAAGCACAGTCCTGCAACTGAACGTGCATGCAAACATGCCCAAATGTACCTAAAGGTCTCTACAAAACCTGCACTTATTTGGGTTTAATAACTACCCGCATATCTGGGCAGAGTAAAGGTGAATCTGACAAAAATTCTAAAGGTGAGTCAAGAAGTTTGGGTGGAAGGCACTACTGAAACATGGAATCATTCTGTTTAAGAAGACCCTTAAAAAGCTGGGACTTGCAGACACCAAACTTTCAGTACTGAATGTGACAGAGGAAGAAAAGATGGTTCTGTTCTGAGAAAGAGCCTACTCACTTAATTTGTACCCAAACTACCCTGGAATGAAAGGATCCTTTCATCTGAACCATTCAGGCTCAATGCACCTTTTGTTTTACATGAAGCCTGAGGTATTCACCTCCTGTCACTTTAGTGGTGAAGTGTTTTACCTCCTTAGTGACTTGATCAGGAGATCTTTGTATTCAGCAGAATGTTTCCTTTCCATGTCAGTCAGGCTGGGAGGATGTGTGCACCTCGTTCCTTTGAGAAATGGGGTAATGATTCAGAAGTGCATTAACTTTGAATGTCCAGAGTCAGGCACCTCAGAGAGTGTGATCTTGACTAGCTTGGAAAATTGACTTCCTCTTTCCAATGTGTGCCAAAACCACACAAACACAGCAGTTCCTCGTGGAAATGGAATAACGAGCTCACACATAACTTCAGGTTTCTCTGGAAGCAACATTCTTTGTGTCTGGGGTTTTGAACTTGAGATCAAGTGTAGTGCCTCTGTAATAAGCACAGAAGGAAAAAAAAAAAGTAGGTGCAGACATTGGTTTGCTTCCTAAGAAATCAATATGAGATGATTTGGCAAAGTGTGGTGCTTGGTAGTCATTATGAAATTCCTTGGTGCAAGGGAATCCTGGCAATCTACTTGGGAATAGCAGAGAGAGAAATGCATTTCATGATGATCCCTAATTTGTTGTTCCTCACCCAACTGCCTGAATTGCAATATTGGTCTGTGCAATTATGATTTATGTGCAGTCTACCCACTGAGAAGATTCTGGAGCACATAAACTCTGTCCCTCACAAGTATTTAGGTTTTTTTTTTCTCTTGCAACAATTCTACCTGTTTTAATGCCCTTCAAAGGAGCAGCTCTTGTAGCTTAAATAACCATCAAGTTTATGTTTTAAATTTAAACCTATGTGTTTTAGAAGGTCCTAGTACATTCACTTTCTCTTCTGATCCAGGACCAAGTTCTGCATACATTTGCCATCCTGGAAGTGAGAAGTCATCCCCAGTGTCCTGTGGGTCCCTTGGACCTCAGTTACCCTGGTGCAATCCTGATGACTGCCAGCAAATTTCTGAGTGTTTACCCAGGGATAATCAACAACACTTTGGGCTCAGAAACAGTGATTCTTTACTGGAGACTCTTTAACTTGTCTTCCTGTGAATTAAAAATTGGGGACAGATCAGACAAATCTTCTTTTGAACAATGAGGATGGTAGTTCTTTTTTATTTGCAAAGGTTTTGGAATTACATTTTAACCAAGGCTGCCTGAGAATCTTCTGTGAGGACAGTTCTCTGATGGAAAATGCATATTATTATTAGGCATCATCGTCAGCTGAGATTTTATGCCAAGAAAGCTTTTTATTTCTCCCTCTCTAGGATGAAGAGAGGGAGTGATCTTTGGTTCTCTGCTCAGAGGAAACTCAGGAGCAGCTGTCAGGTGGGAATGAACAGCAGCCACCTTCATGCCTGTTCCCTTCTGCAGCATCCTTGGAAGCCAGGCACAGGGAAAGGGGAAAGCAGGAAGACAGAGGAGGCTGTAGCTCAGTTCCTATAAAGGACCACCGTTGAATTTTCTTTCTCTTTAGGAGCAGACAGGGAAAATGAGGGAAGAAAGAAATGCACGGATAAGGCACCCAACCTCTTAAGGACAAGCACTTAGAATTTCCACAGGGGTGTTTCTGGTACAGTGAGCTGATAAAAAGTGGAAGATGGGCACATGGTGTTCCTTCAGGTTCTCATTTCCTTGCCTGTCAGAGGTCAGGTGAATTCACCTGACATGAGGCAGGAACAGCCACAGACCCATGGAATGGTTTGGGTTGGAAGAGACCCTTAAGATCATCTTGTTCTACCCCCTGCCATGGGCAGGGACACCTTCCACTATCCCAGATTGCCCAGAACCACATCCAACCTGGCCTGGAACACTGCCAGGGATGGAGCAGCCACAGCTTCTCTGGACAACCTGTGCCAGGGCCTCCCCACCCTCACAGGGAACAATTTCTTCCTCTAAACCTCCTCTGTTTAAACCCATTCCCCCTTGTCCTCTCACTACATCTCCTTGTAAAAAGTCTCTCCATATCTTTTTGCAGGCCCCCTTCAGGTGCTGGAGGGCTGAGCAGTTGGATGTTGCTTTGTTGCCACAGTGCTCTGCCTCAGCTGCATCCAGCCACGATTTCCCCCACTCTTCTCCAAAGAGCAGAGGTGAGACATCTCCTCAGAGCAGGAAAAGCATGGCCACAGAAACCTCTGAATGTGCCAGTGCAAGCTGGGTAGGCTGATGTGTAATTGAAGGAATGCTGGAAATAAATCCATTAAATGAGTTTTCAGTAGCACCCATGTCCTTCTGATAAGGTAGGCGCTGGAATGACTCTCAGGTCGGCACTGCCTGTACACGGAGGCTGGAGTTCCTCTTTCAGGACATGTTCTTGCATTACCTTTGCAGAAACATCTGCCAAAGGGAGTGGAAAGCAGCCTGATCCTTCCAGAGTTCCTGGGGGATGTGCTTGGGAGGGAGCACTGGTTGGCTGCAGAGAAAGAAATCTGTGCAAGATCCTTCCTCCGAAGGCTTGGGAGATATTTTTCTTGTGTAACCTCCCTCACACATTGTTTGGGAGCACACACGGAGTATTTTACTGGGCTGCAATGATCTCTGCAGCCTCAGGTGCTACAAGGAGCTCAGCATTTGCAGGATTATCTCAGCATTTGCAGAATTATTGGTCATTTTGGGCTTACAAAAATAGATGTGATCTTTAAGGCTCCATTCCAATAGCTGGCTCTGATGACAGCTCAAAATGCCTGACAGAATGAAGTGCAGTTAATGCTATTTCTGTCCTGAGCTGATCTATGTTTTTTTTTTTTTTTTAATTATTATTCTTAAATATTAATAGCAATGTCTCCACAAATGATCTGAAGTTCAGAATTCCACATTTCCTGATCATTTAGCCAATCCATTCCTCACAGTAGGTGCTAGTTATGCTAAAATGGCTGAAAGAGCACTTCTCAGCAGGGTTAAAAACTGCAGGATTGGGATCACTGTCCTTAGGTGAAATGGTTCCCTTGGGAAAAATCCCAGAGAAGCTGCTCCTGAGAACCTACTGGGAAATAAGAGGGGTCTTGTTTGCTTTTTAAAAGCCCAGAATAATTCATTTATTTTTAGATGTCTGGCAGTGAATCTGGCTGCTTTAGGGATGCTTAAGCTCTTCTTAAATTCAAGCGAGGTTCCCTGTTTTTCCTCCAACACCAAGGTGCCAGCAATGGTTTTGGTTCCACAGACCTGTCAGTTCAATTATGTTTGCTTAACTGACAGTCTGATAAAGCCTTGTTTGCAAATATTTTGGTTCCAAGGGTTTGACTGGCCCATCACACAGGCAGGGATATATAACAAGGAAAGAATAGGAGATTATATTTTTTGTAAAGAAAGCTTTTCCTAAAAATCAGGGGCTACTCAAAGCAGAGTTGTAGAAGGGGTTAGCTGTATGATGATATGTACCAACAGGAATTGAAATTTTGGGATTTTCAGGGCTGTGGAACTGAAACATGACCGTAGCTTAATGGCTCAAATTCCAAAACAGCTTCCACAATAATTTTCAGGCTCCTCTTCATCTTTTAAAAAATAATTTAGGTATTTTCCCACAGAGGTTTATTGACTTCAGTGAGAGCAAAATCAGAAAGAAATTCCAGTCTGAACTGAAGCAACTGGAGTTTGAAACCTTGCTATGGGAAAGGCATTATGCATTTTTCATAGAAAGCAATAAAATATTAATTCCTCTGAGTGACTTAGATGAGCACTATAAAAAAAAAAAGTATTAGAACTAGGGCAAAAGAATTGCATTATTCAACCACATCCTCTTCATTACGTGTTATTAAAGAGATGTTCGATATTTTGAGAGGAGAAAGGCTTTTATAGTTCTGGTTATTAGAGTAAAAAGTTAAAATTTCTTGAGTCTTGGGAAGGAGAGCTGAGGCTGAGGAAGCTGTTCCCACTCCTTTCTTTCTAAAGAAGGGAGCATCAACATTTCAATTAAAGAATTTTGTTTGACCCCTGTGCTGGAGTAGCATTTTACAAGTGTTCATCAGAAAAACCTTCAGCAGAGTTAGAGCCTGGCTCCACTGACATTCCAGGTTCCCTCCCAGTGATCCCAAAAGAGGTCAGAGGGATTCCACCAGCAGAGGAAAACTGCTCCCATGCCTGTCCCTCCAACTGTACCTAAGTTACTATAAAAGGCTTCTCCTGAGTCCGAGATTGTGTGATATTTGTTCCTTACAATCACAGTCCATTGGGTGCTGACATCTTCACAGCAAGCCTTGACCTGGTAATGCTATAAAAAGTTAATTTTATGGATTTCTCATTAAACCCCACAGGGTGGTTGAGGAAGGTTTGTTTTACAGGCAGCCTGTGCCTGTTCAGGGTGGATTTAAAAAAAAAGAAAAAAAAAAATAAAAGCCGTGCTGCTGCTCCTCCCAAGAGCTTTGGCAGCCATTAGGAAAGGGTTGGATATAAGTGGGTAAGACAGATCTAATAGGAGAGATGTCACGGAAAGAGTGTGATTCACTGCTTTGGGCTGTGCACAGAGCTCAAACACTTGATTTTGGTGTTAGGCGCCAGCTACACGCCCCTGGTTTGACACCAGCACGAGGACAGAGCGCTTTTATCCTCGGCTCTCGCTGATCCTGACACTCTTCTTCCCCTTTAGAGGAGCCTTTCCCACATCAGCCTCAGGCTGATCGCATCCCAGTGGGGTAATTATACATTGGTGCTGTAGGTGTGTTCTGTGAGCAGCCGCTGGAGCTTGGGGAAAACTCCCTTTCCCTGGAAACCCTTGCTCTCAAAGAAGTTTCACAGCAAAGCTTTCCCGGATCTGCTTCCAAGAGTAACACAGAAGGCTTTAAACTGCATCTAGTGCTTAAGACTGCGGCTCTGCCGTGCTCCAAATCTTGAAAAGAGCTAAAATGGGAGATGTTGTATTAGACAAACTCTCAGTATAGATCTCTGCCATTGCAGTTTAACAATATATATTGTTAAACTATTTATATTTATACTCTTAGTATAGCTCTCTGCCATTGCAGTTTAACACTGCTTGGATTCCCTGCAGCACAGGACACAGCCAGGGAAGTGCAATGGCTTTTGTTTCCTTTATAGAGGATTCAGGGATGAGGCAGCACTGCATTCCTGATAAAACAAGGGAGGCAACATCACTGGGAATAACTAAAGAAAAAAACGCCAAAAAGCAGTGAACACCTTTTTCTTGTCCTTTGCCTCTACCTTCCCTACCTCACTGAGCAATGGGGTCATTTGTGTATCAGCTTTCTTTTTTTTGCCTATTTACTAATGGAGCCAGTTCTTCTTGCCCTGAAATCTGATTCAGACTGAAAGAATCAGAAATTGTGGCTCTCCAGTGGTTTCCAGAAAGTCCAGGAGCAGACACAGATGATTTTGCATGGGTGATTTCTGTCAGATATTTTTCATCCTCACCTTATCTGTGGCTCTTATGGTTTTTATTCACCTTCTCTGCAATGCCCCACTGATTTTCAGCAATTTTCATGCAGGGGAAGAGATGGCTTATGGTACAAACCTGGTCTTAAATCTGCTTTTTATTGCTTTCTATTTGAAGATTGACAATATTCCAGTGGTCAAGAAGAGGGGAAGTTATTTCTGCCCTTTATAGAAAAGAAGGTGGGAGTGCTGTGTGAATGAATTTAGTCTGGTACTGTTTTTTGTACATTAAGTTGAGCTTTAATTGAGTTTGGTGTCCATTTGGTTTATATTCAATAATAACAATCCCAAAATACTGTTGCTCCATGATCATACTACTGTTATTTTCGAGGAGTCTGACCCTCTCTGCCCCAGCTGGAAGGCTTCTTGTTGATCTTAAGACTGCTCAAATAGGATTCTTTTCATGTTACTTGTCTACCTCTGGGCTAATTTGCTTGTTTGTTTTTATTTGGAAAGCTTCTGCTAAAACAAACCGGCGGAAAAAAAAAAATTGGCTGTCTCTGAAACAAAGTTGGTGGAAAATGTTTTGCTCTGCCTGTCAGAAGTTATTACACTCATTTTGCAACAAAGCTCTCCTACTTTTTCAGCAGAGCCAGAGAATTTGGCAGGGAGGCAATGCTGACGTCGTGGTGTGCTTCTTGCCATCCTTGAAGAAATTTGCTCAATGCATTTTTTTTTTTTAATGTGTATTTCTTTAGAGACTTGTCAGAGCTTTACTATGGAAATCCCTGAGGATTTCTTAGCTCTGGAAAGACCAGATGTTCCCATATCAGTGGGAGGGACTGTTCTGGCTGGCCAAGACCTGCTGCTCCTGGCAGGGAGGGATGGGATAACAGGTGGCAGACTGAGAGCTGTGTCTCCACGGCTCTTCATGCCTGCAGGCAAGACGCTGGGGAAGTGGGAAGGCACAGAAGTCACAGAATGGGACGAAGGGAGAGGCAGCCTGAGGTGAGAGAAGGAACACAGTGCTGCCAGCTGTGTCCTCGTGACCCTTTTTTAGCCAGATGACCTCTGGAAGTCTCATCACTTCCATTCCAGGGTTGAAGAGAAATCCCTGTGAAGGGCAAGTGGAAGTTACAGAAAGGCCAAATGCTTTTCCTCCTCTTCATGGCTGGGACTGGGGACAGGGAGAGCAGACAGGAAGAGCTGTGTGGCTCTAGGGAGCAGCATTCCCTTCTGCTTTCCCTCTTGTGTGCACCTGGTCAGGCCAATGCCTGCACTCACGGTAACACTGCCTGCTGAGAACAATGCAAAGGTGATCTTTACAGAGACAGACAGACCTGCATTTGGGGGCACAAATGGAAATATGGGAGGGGGGAAGGCCTTTGTGCAGACAGGGTATTCCTCGTGGCACTGTGTGTGGGGCAGGATGGATGCACGACACACACGGGATGGGAACTCCCCTTGCAGACTGAGTTCCCTTCACATCAGAGCAGTACAAATCTCACTCAAATCTTTGTTTATTGTTCCCTCTCAATAGTGACCTGCAGTGGTGGCATAAAATAAAGTGAGTTTTGTTCAATCCAGGCAAAATCTAGCCTGTTCTAACCTTCAAGCCTGTTAGAACTTGTAATGACTAACAAACTTAAACGTAACAAATTTCCACAGCTGAGGTGTTCTTTTGCTGCTGTTGGTTGATTTTCTCCTGGGTTCTGTCTGTCTGCTTTGGTTTTGTTTATCATTTTAATAAAGTTTAAACAGGCTGCAAGTGCATGTGGCTGTAGAGATGCCCTTGGTGGAAGTTTCACTGGCTGACCCCAAGCTCTCAGGGGTGGTGGTTAAGGGATGTTCTAAGTGGCCAGTAGCTCCTAAACTCTCCCTAACAAGTTTTGCACAGTTTTACAGGGCCCTCTCAACTGTCACAGCTCCTCCTGTTTCTCTTGTTGTCCCCATCTTATCCACTGTAATTAGTGACTGAAGAATTTTGGTGTTTGTCATTTCTCTGTTATCCCTTTGTGTCTCTCTCTGTGTTCTTCTTTCTATTTTTCCCTTTATCATCACCTTTCATGGAATCATCGATTCAAAGAATGGTTTGGGTTGGAAGGGACCTTAAAGCTCATCCAGTTCCACCCCTCCCATGGGCAGGAACACCTTCCACTATCCCAGCTTGCTCAGAGCCACATCCAACCTGGCCTGGAACCCTTCCAGGGATGGAGCAGCCACAGCTGCTCTGGGCAACCTGTGCCAGGGCCTCAGCACCCTCACAGGGAACAATTTCTTCCCAATATCCAATCTAAACCTCCTCTCTGTCAGTGTGAAGCCATTGCCCCTTGTCCTTGTCACTCCAGGCCCTTGTCAAGAGTCTCTCTTTGCACTGAAAGGGTCCTTGATCAGGTCATCTTAAAGAAGAAGAAGCTTTCTCCTTCCACATACCCTTACACAGGATATAAGGCACTGATCATTTGCTGGACCACTTGAAAAACCAGCTAAGAACATCAGAGTCAGTGTCACTGGCAGCATGCACAACCTGCTCATAGCCAGGACTCCTTGCAAGGGCATTCTGGACTTGCGCTAAAATAATTTTCCTCCCTGTACATTTGGAAGCACTGGGAGGGCACCCAGATGTAGAGGGACCAAAATTGCTTGTCATTTTGGAAATAATGCCTTTCTCTTGCATGGAAGCAGGGCTTTGTTGAAATATTTGGGTTTTGGTGTGAGCCAGAGTTAAATGAAAGGATTTAGGAGCAGAATGGACTGTGGAACAGGGGAGGATAGAACAGCAAACTGAAAAGGCTGGGAGAAGGTAGAAAATGGGAAGGAGGATGGGACATGGGCAGAAGTTGAGGCACGAGATGGAAGGATTAACATTGGGGACCAGCTCAGGGCCTGATGGATGGAAGTAAATTAAAGAATGGAAATGGAATGGAAATGGAAAAGAGCAGGAGAGGACAAAGTCCAGCGTAAGCGTGAACAGAGCTGTCAAAGCAGGTGCATCTGATGCTGCAGAACCTGACGCGGTATTTGGACACCTCAGTCATTTTAAGCTGCCTAGCAAAGAGCTGTGAAACCCTCCACCTTTCCCTGGTGATGGCTCTGCACACTGCTGTCATTTCCTCTCACACTCATTCATTTGCTCACACAGCACAAGGTTGTGTTGAGAACCTAAAAACTGTGGCAGGCCAGGATGTTTGTCCTCCTGGGATGAGCAGAAACTTGAAGTCCCTAGTGTCTCTCTGTGAAAAGGCATCTGAAAAAAACCCACCTTATTTACACAGGAAATACTTAAGGGATTTAAAAATAAAGGTTTAAAAGTTACTTATCTATAGATAGAATTTTGGGGGGAAACCCAAGACAAAGTCACTATTAAAGGCACTTTAGGTTAACAGAAGAACTTGATAGCTAGGAAATACTCATGTGAAAGTTTCTGGTACAACCTATTTTGTCTTCCACACTCCCCCCCCTTTATCCCAGTATTGTGACAAAATCTTGAGTTGCACCATTATATATTTTTGCCAGTAAAAGAACCTGTCCTCATTCAACACACAGAGAAGGCAGCATTCCAGGAATAGCCCAGGTTGATCCAGGGAAGTGCAATTCTTCCTCCATCAGCCAGCAGTGGCACAAGCGTCATTTTCAAAGGGCAGGATAGAGACTGCTCAATGCCAGGCTGGATGGGGCTCTGAGCAGCCTGGGATAGTGGAAGGTGTCCCTGCCATGGCAGGGGGTTGGAATAAGATGGTCTTTAAGATCCCTTCCAACCCTGGCCATTCTGGGATTCTGGGATGGATATTTTCCCATCAGAGAATAATCAGGGTTACTTTTATTTTGAGAAAACTGGGAATTTTTTTTATCCCTGCTCCTTGTGGTGATGGATGAAACTGCATCATGATGGATACATGAGTGTTGTTAGATGCCCCAACCCGCCTCACCTTGTTGCCATCTGGAGCTTTGAGATCTGCAGTTAAACGAATTGAGAATTCTTAGTGTATTTTTTTTCCCTCTTGGAGTGTAACACAAATGAGAACGCCAAAGTTTCATCGCCCATATTCGGTGACATCGCTGCTCTTTCCTATCCTGAGTCTGGCATTCTGTGAGATGCAGAGCAATGTTTCAGAACTACACTTTGACTGAAATAAAGAGGCTGAAGGCACTCAGGAATCTGGCCATGAACATTTGATGCCATAGCAGTTGATTCTCCCATGCCTGGGAGGATGTTAATAAACATCCTTCAGGTTTCTCCCATTTTCTGGTGAGAGAACAGACCAGGAGAACTCCTGATTCCGAGTGGTATGCCTAACAGCTCCAGGGCTCAAGCTGATTCTGCTTCCCTCCCCTGTTCAGCACTCTCATTTATAGATTTATGGCTCTGAGTAAGAAAGGAAGTATGAAGTTGGCTGTAATTGGTACGGTGCATAAGTGTAAATTACCATTTCAAATAGGGATGCTCTGCCAGCTATTTCATTTTTTAATTTTTTTTTTCCCCCTGTCTATTGCTCTTTTTAGACTGTGGAGATTTGTTTGATGTGTGGAATATTTTGGCTCCTGGGAGATGAATCCTACTCCAGGGCCTCCAGCCTCTGGGAGGTTCTGTTGTGCCTCCCAGGCTGCACATTAAGATATTGATGGATGATTTCAGAGGTGCATTGATCAGCAGAAAATACTGCAGGTATGGAAGGTTGCTTGGTGTTCTTCTTGTCTCTTTGTTTGATGGGGATGAGTGTTACAAGATGTCACATGAGCAAAGCATGTCAGGCTGTTCTGCTGAAGGCCCAGGAGGTCAGCCAACATCTCCAGCAGCTACTGGGCAGCCTTCAGCCCTAAAAGAGGTTTTGGAAAACAGATATGAAAAGTATTTTTCTACTGGGCTGCAAGGAAGTGAAGAAACTGTAGTAGGGTTAGAGGGATGAGAAGCTCCATAACTGGGGAAAGTACCTGAATGTGGGAAACAGAAGATAGGGGTAGGACAGGAGCTGCAGAGGAGGGAATTGGAAAGGTCAGGAGATGATGGAGTAACTGGGAAATGCAGGGAGGCTAGGAAGTGGCTAAGAAGTTTTGCATGCCCTAGCCTCAAACCTAGATTCCCACTTGGGATATCTTAGTTTTGGGGTGAGGTTGTCTGGGTTTGTCTTTCCTGAGAAAATGCTGCACAAAGACAACGTTTTGGCAGCTGCAGTGCTGATCACATCGAATCCTGCAAAAGGGAGCTAAAGGAAATCCAAAGGGTGGCAGTGTTACCCAAAATGCTGAGCCACGTTTGGGGGTCCATAAGACATCCAAGGGAATGGTTGGAACAGAAGTCCTGTGCTGCAGATTGACAGTGCCTGTATGGACCAGGCCTGGGAGGATAATGTGCCTCCAGATTTTGGAGCAGGATGAGAGCCCAGGGCTGGGCATCCTATGCTAGTCAGAACGATGAATCCTCATGAATCCATGAAGGGATTTTCGTGCACCTTGGCACTACTGACCCATACAGCCTGTGGGAGGATGTGGTCATCACAAACTCTTTGAACCCCAGCAAGGGGCCATACCTGAGCTTGGAGATGTGACCGCAGTCACTGCCTCAAAGAAAAGCTTAGTGGCACCCTGAGGTGGCACTGGCCTCGTGGTGTTGGCTTCAGAGGCAGCCCCTAAGTCTCTCTCCAGGGAGTGTTATGGTGTGGCAGCGTGGCTTTCGGGAACGCTGCTCTTGTCCCTCCTGACATCTCTGGGTCTCCCTCACCTCCAGTTCTGCGAATTGTGTGCCATGGGGAGCTGCTGGCCCAGCAGGATCCACACGGAGGCTGAATTGTGGCAGCTGGCATTGCCTCTTAATATAGAAGTGAGGGGTGTGGCTGCACAGGCACCGCGGTGCAGAGCGGCTCAGAACAGGCTGCGTGCTAAAAAGAGTTTACTTGCATGCTGCAAGGGCTTCTGGCTTTAATACCGAGCCTGAGGTGCACTGAGAGCACACCAAAGGAAGGACAGCAGCTTCTGAAGGGCTGTCAGGAGCAAGCACAGGAGCCTGAGTGCCTGCTCAGAGCTGGGCTCTGGGGCAGGAGGTGAGCAGAGTGGGAAGGCATGGGATGCAGGGAGCACTCGGCTGTCTGGAGCCCTGCTCGCCCAGGTAACGGGAAGCCCAGAGCTGTGGCAGCATGGAATGTCTGTGTGGGCTGGAAAATGGTCCTGCAAACCCTGCTGGAGCTCCATGCTGACTCTGCTGACTGAAGCTCGCTCCTTCAAACGCAGCACAGGGTGAGCTCCATCACGGTGATGTAGACATGCCCTGTGTGTCCTCTTAGAAACCTCGGGAGCTTTCCCATCCCTCCCGAAGGCTGTTTTGAAAGGACTTCTCAACAGCTAACCCTGCGAATGAATAAATCACAATTATGATTCAAATAATCCCAGTAATGAATAATTCATTGTAATAATTGAAAAAGAAATTTCGGCAAGAACCATCTTACTATTATGAAGGCAAAGATCGATTCTTTTTTTTTTTAAAAAAAAGAATAGGTATATTCTCCTGCAAAGTCTTTTTCATCTTGTTGTGGTACCCCAATTACGTATAATATGAAACAAAAATGCGCTTCCTTGTGTGACAGCCATCTCCCTATAAATGAAAAAAATACGCTTTCTTTTGCAACAGCCGTCTTCAATGCTAATGAGTGAGAAAGGAAAGGGAATTAAGTGACATTTAAATCATATTCACCTCCTTCCTGAGAACAGAGCCAAAGAAAGCAGCCACAGTCAGCTGGCCAAAATGTCCAGAGCCTGAACTGGGAATTGCCAGCTAGTTAGAAGAGACTGGGAGGAGGGGTAAAAAGGGGAATGTTTTCCTCCAGATCCGTGCTGCTAAGAGATGGTGTAGGCTAAGCACATGGCTTGCAGCCAGCAAAGGCATCAGATGCTGTGAAGATAAAAGCCTGGCTAATAACATTTAGCGTCGACAAAGGGCTTTCAAGGGAAAAACAGACTTTTGTCCTGGGAAGGATGGAAGTGGAGTCACCTGTTAGCCCCATTTTCGGGATGTTTTAGGAGAAAGTACAGTGTCGTGAGTTTCTCTGCACTTTCAGATGCTGAGCGTGACAGGGATGGAGCAAACCACAGGTTTCTAAAACCAAAACCGTGGCAATCTGATTGCTTGTGAAATGCAGATTCTGATTCTGGGGAGACTTAGTGCTGACTGTGTGGTGGTGGGAAAAAGAAATTAACAATCTCACGTGTTTGGTACGTGGGAAAAGAGGCAAACTCGATCCACACCAAATGAGGAGAGAAGCTGCATTTACCTGTGTCTTTCCCCGGCTGCACTGTTTACCGCGACAGGTTGTCCCCGTCTGTGGATGGTCCGATGCCGCCGTCGTGCTTGCATCATGGCAGTGACATTTATAAATGGAGGTCCGCGAGCCACAGGCATGGAGTGACTGCCTCAAGGTCAACTCCAGCCTGCGGCGGGGACGGGAACAGCACCGAGGTCAGCACGGTCCCACGGCTGAGCTCTGAGCCCTGCCCGGAGCCGGCGGTGTCGGACAGCCCCCGGCAGGGGTTTGGCCGAAGGGACAAGGGCAGCATTCCAGAGGGGAGAGGTGGGCGAAAGAAGGGCGGCGGCGGTGCCGCCCTTTGGACCAGCTGTTGCGAACCTCCCAGGCAGAGAGCTGATCCCGCAGCGGCTTCCCCTCGGGGGTCTCCCTCCAAAAGCCAGCGCCTCTGGGCTGGGGCTGCTGCGTCCTCCGCGGCGGGGGGAGAGGTGGGGCGAGCATCCCCCGAAGGCGGGTGCGCGCATCGGTCTGTAGCTGAGCGTGTCGGCGCTGGCGCGGCGTGCGTGTCTCTGTCTCCCTGTCTCCGTGCGGGTGTCTGCGTGTGCCCCTCTCCCGGTGTGTAACCCTGTGCGTGTGTGCTCGTACACCTCCCTCTCCCCTCTCTCTCCCGCGTGTCTCTGCGTGTCCCTGCGGGTGTGTGTGAGTGCGAGGGGAGCGCAGCGCGGAGCCGGGCGCGCCAGCAGCAGCAGGAGCAGCAGCAGCAGGAGCAGCGCGGTGCCCCCAGCCCCGCGGCCGCAGGAGGAGCCGCGCCGGGAGCCCCGCGGAGCCGCCGGGCCAGCGCGGCAGCACCGAGGCGCAACAGGCTGATGGCGGCGGGCGGCGGGCGCTGAAGGCGAGCGGGGCGAGGCGGAGGGGCAGGGAAGGGCAGGCGAGGAAGGGCAGCGCCGGGCAGAGCGGGCGGGATGCGGGCGGAGGAGCCGCTGGCGCTGGCGGCCCCGCGGGCGGGCGGCGAGGCGGAGGCGGAGGCGCCGGGCGAGGAGCGGAGCGGCGGCAGCTGCTGCAGCAGCGAGCGCCTGGTGATCAACATCTCGGGGCTGCGCTTCGAGACGCAGCTGCGGACCCTCTCCATCTTCCCCGACACGCTGCTGGGCGACCCCAGCCGCCGGGTGCGCTACTTCGACCCGCTCCGCAACGAGTACTTCTTCGACCGCAACCGGCCCAGCTTCGACGCCATCCTCTACTACTACCAGTCCGGGGGGAGGCTGCGCCGGCCGGTCCATGTGCCCCTAGATATCTTCCTGGAGGAGATCCGCTTCTATCAGCTGGGCCAGGAGGCTATCGAGACCTTCCGGGAGGACGAGGGCTTCATCAAAGAGGAGGAGAAGCCTCTGCCCCGCAATGAGTTCCAGCGCCAGGTCTGGCTCATCTTTGAGTACCCCGAGAGCTCCAGCTCAGCCCGGGCCATCGCCATCGTCTCCGTGCTGGTCATCCTCATCTCCATCATCACCTTCTGCCTGGAGACCCTGCCCGAGTTCCGCCAGGAGCCCAAGGGCCCCCAGCCTGGCTTCGGGGAGGCTGCGCCTCTCGGGGACGAGGCGCTGCTGCTGCCGCCGCTGCCGCCGCCGACCGGGACTCCCCCGCCCCTGCGTCCCCCTGCAGGTTCCGGCCCGTTCTTCACAGACCCCTTCTTCCTCATCGAGACCCTGTGTATCATCTGGTTCTCCTTCGAGCTCCTGGTGCGCTTCTTCGCCTGCCCCAGCAAGCCCGAGTTCTCCCGCAACATCATGAACATCATCGACATCGTGGCCATCATCCCCTACTTCATCACCCTGGGCACCGAGCTGGCCCAGCAGCAGCAGCAGAAGCAACAGCCCGGGAGCAGCAGCAACAACGGGGGCCAGCAGCAAGCCATGTCCCTGGCCATCCTCAGAGTCATCCGCCTGGTCAGAGTCTTCAGGATCTTCAAGCTCTCCAGGCACTCCAAGGGGCTGCAGATCTTAGGGAAGACTCTCCAGGCCAGCATGAGGGAGCTGGGCCTCCTCATCTTCTTCCTCTTCATCGGGGTGATCCTCTTCTCCAGCGCTGTCTACTTTGCAGAGACTGATGACCCTGACTCGCTGTTCACCAGCATCCCTGACGCTTTCTGGTGGGCGGTGGTGTCCATGACCACCGTGGGCTATGGGGACATGTATCCCATGACCATTGGTGGCAAGATTGTGGGCTCCTTGTGTGCCATCGCCGGTGTGCTCACCATTGCCCTCCCTGTCCCTGTCATCGTGTCCAACTTCAACTACTTCTACCACCGAGAGACTGACCACGAGGAGCAGTGCCAGTACACCCACGTCACCTGTGGCCAGCAACAGTCACCCTTCTCTGAGCCCAAGAAGGGGGACAGTAATCAGTCCCTCAGCAAATCTGAATTCCTGGAAGCAGAAGACCTGGAGTCCATGAAATATTCCAACTTCATTCCTCCCAATAACCAGGGATATAAAGAGAAGAAAATGCTGACAGAGGTGTGATGGGTTTTGTTGTCCTGGGTCCAGACACGGAGCTGCAAGCTGCTGTTACAGTTGTCTTCCTACAAGCAGCTGGATCTATTCAGCATTTACATGCCAGACTGTGAATTGTGATACCGTAAACAGAATGATTGTGATAATGGGCTCTTCTGTCCTGATTTGCTGTTTCTCATTACTGTGTGCAGCCAGAAATGTTCTTGCTTTATTCCGTGGAGTGCTAGCTGTCATCCCCACTCCCTTGTGCATTTCTTTCTCTGCTTTTGATGACTGCTTTAATCCAACATTTGCTCCGAAAACAAGCTTTGTTACTCCACTAGCAGAGAAGCCTTTGCCACTACTTCAGCAGAAGGATTCAGCAAACAGTTAAAGGGACTACAAACATCTGGCTCGAGCTGTGCCCTCAGTCCCTGTGCCAGCGCAGTGCCCTTGGCTGTGGGATCAGTCACGCCTGCTATGCCATTGCCTTTGAATAATGGAAACGCTGCAGCCAGGATCGGAGGGAGCTCTGCAGCTGTAAGGGAAAGCCAGCAAGCAGATGCCTGCCTTCTTTGCAACCCTTGGCATGCTAAAGATCCTCCTGGTTTGTGTTTCAAAAAAGAAAAAAAAGGTGCATAAGTCTAAAAGCTCTTTGCTACTTGCGACCATACATCACGTATCAAAAACAGGCTTAAAGCAATCAACAGGCTCGGTGAAGATTCTCTGTGTTTTGACCTTATCTCAGCCTTATTTATGCCAGTGCCCTGATGTTAATTGGCTTTTGTAGTACCAGCTTAATCTTCATCGTGGTAACTGCCTTCTGATGCAAGAAGCGTTGGAGCAAACTCATTTGTTATCTGCAGAGTTCATCTTCACACAATAGCATTTAATGAGCTTTGTGCTTCAGATACGTGGCTCTGTATTCGGGCATGTGAGAGCAGTCGACTCCACTGCTTTTTTTAAATTGAGTATTTGTGTAGCTGAGGGAAGTTTGCATGTTGGTGTTTCGTTGGCATGGCAGAAAATTCCTGACCACAGACAGCTCTGCACCTGTGCTGTGCGAGGATCGCGCTGGTTTAGCAAGTCACAGGCATAAAATGCCCCAGTGGGAGCGTGTCAACATTGGAGACTGAGCCTGGCATGGCTACAAACTTCCCTAAGCTACCTGCACAAAGCCAACAGCATCCTTCCAGACCCTTTGAGTGAGGGGAGAAACAGTGAGCCCTGAAGAGATGCTTTTGCTCTATTGCTGGCCTAGCCAGTTCCTGGTATTTCATGGATAGGAGGGACAGCAGTGTTTTTGCACTTGGTTTTATGAGAGCAATTTGTGCTGGCCATGCAAAACATGCATAGCTTGGCCTGCGGTGCTGGGCTTGCCAAGGGACCAGAGATTTCTGTCTTCAGATGCACTTTTTGCTTCCCAGATAATTTCATTAGTTTCAGTCAGCTCTGCCTTACATCTAACTTTAAAAATGTTTCAAGCGCTGCCAGCAGGTGAGAAAGGGAAGTGGATGCTTCCAGATTCTGCTGGCAGATTTTCCTGCCAGGAAAAGTCTTTCTTGTTGTAATTCTAAGTGTTTATTCTGCATTCACACGTCAGCATGTGTATGAAAGCAAAGGCAGCCATTAACGCCTTGCATCATGCTGTATGAAATGCCTGTTGGGATGTGCTACATATTGCATGGGACACGTGTAATACATAAACCAGACATAATGCCAAGGGGCAAAAATACAGAGCGTGGATTTAATGTATATATTGTGCTTTTCAGCCATAAGACTAAGAATGCTAAAGGCATATCATAGAATGGCCTGGGTTGGAAGGGACCTTAAAGATTATCTCTTTCCAAAGAGGGACACCTTCCACTGGACCAGATTGCTCAGAGCCCCATCCTTATACTTTAATATAGTCAGAACTGGCTATAGAACTGGTTGTGAGATGGGATCTGTTTGCATCTTCATTACCCTGCCTCTTTTCAGTTGTCTTGAGATATGGCTCCATGCCTAGAGTGCTTTTATTGTGGCCTCTCTCCATCCTGGCCCTGCTCATATGGTAGAAGTTGTTTGTGCAAATCCTAACTGCTCCATTTCTCCAGAGTCCTGTTGCCTTCTAATTGTTTTTAGTGTGCAGGGATCTCCCCTGGGGTCAGCGCACAGCCATTATATTAAAATCTCAGTGTTCTCTCTCTCGCTGAAATCAGTAGGAAAATGCCACTTGTCTCAGTCTGGGAGACACAAGTTTGATGTAGTGAGAGCTCATAGTTCAGAGGAGTTTGCCTGAATAATGCCTAATTTCTCTTTGCTTCATGGGACTGAGGCAAAGGCTGGTGAAGGTCTGAGCCTTGGGAACCATTCTGCATCCCCTGAGTGTGCAATCAGCTGGTGGGTAAATTGTCCTGTGGACATAAATAAGTGGAACTGAGGGGCATGGTGGCATCTCTGCTGATTTTGTGTAAAAGTTGTCCAGTTCTTAGTGTGTCTTAATCTTGGTGGTGTTCTTAGTTGTGTTTCAGGATCACCCTAATGAAATCTTTACTGTGAGGCCAAGAGAGGGACTTTCCTTCAAATTTTATGTTGCTAGAAACTAGCAAAAGAAGCTGCTATTTAAGAGAGATGTTTCGAGGCTGCTGCCCTCTCCCAGCAGAATGCCCATGTTTGGGGATACGTTATCCCTGAGTTTATCAGCTGGTAAAAGTTCCCCCAAAGTAAGATATAAAAAACCCAGGTTGAGCACAAGTTCAGGAGGAGTCATGAGACGCGCTGAGCCGACGTCAGAAAATTCCTGTGCTCATTTCTCCCCCTGGGCCTGGCCCCGTTGGCCCTGCCAGGCAGGAGCCCTCCCTGCCCAGAACAGGTTGTTCTCCCGACCAGCATGACAGACGGCTGGGCACGGAGGCTCCAGCAAGGAAAAAAGATGTGAGGAGATCACTGGTAGCGCAATCCTGGCATGTCTTACACAGATCCTCTTGGAAAGAGGTGTCCTGCCCTCAGGTGAGATCCAGCAGTGAGTTTCCAGGTGGAATCTGGCAGTGAGTTTCCAGTGGGTTCTGGAACCTCCCGCCCGCAGAAGGGAATTCTGTGGTGGGTGAACAAGGCAGCTCTGTGCAGTTTTTTGTGAGCCAGGTTTGTCACTTCTGTAAAGAGAAGTGCACATGAAAATGTGTAAAGCAGGAGTGGTTGTTGCTCCCTGTGTTTTCTGTGTTGGCTCTAAGAGAAATACAGAACGCCAACAGGAGCGTGGAAACTGTAACCTTGGGACTCATTTGGGGCATGTAAATCCTTCTCTAAGCACCTCCTGAAAAGCAGTGAAGTCCCAGAGTCACCAGTAATGCTGTATGTTATAGAACTTGTGGAATTTGACATTTTTTAAGGAGCCTTCAGATTTTTTTTTCACGTGACTGAAATGACACAGTGGCACCCAAGTGCCATTGACTTCAGCAGAGGTCTCATGCCACCGAATCACAGAGATGCTTTCAGAAACCTTACCTCAAGTTCTCAGCCCTTAGCACTCCCCCCTGGCTGCTCAAAATGCAAATCCATTTCCTTCTGAAGGTAGAGCACATCCCTGTGAAGCCAAGTAGGCACCTCCAGGGACTTGTTTCCATAACAACCTCCCGGACTGTTTCTCTCTGCGCTGTGACTGTGGCTACAAGCGAAAGCACTCGTTGGATATTTTGTGTTCAGATATCAGCACCTTATCTTTACAGATGTTTTCTTTGCTTACCGGAGCCGATCCCATCACCTCATATCGTGTGCAGCTGCCCCATCCAGCTTGAGGTGGGCAGTTTCCAGCCTTTGAAAGCAGGGAGTGCAAACCTGGAGATGGGAAGAGATTTTATTTGTCCATCTTTGCACACAGAGAGCTGGAGAGTGCGTGAAGGACAATCCGAGGACTCAGCCAGGGAGCTGAGGGGCAACTGGCCTGTGAATGTAGAGTTACTTGGGTGCCTGCTGACAAGGAATACAAGCTCAAGCGTCACATTAAAAGCCCAGAAATTCCCCTTGCAGCAATCTCACTAGGAAATAGTTTTGCAGTGGAAGAGACTGTTGCTCCTTCCTGACCCTCTGGCTGGTTTGTGACAGTTCCCCTGATAATTTTCCCACAGGATGTTTTGCACCAAAGCAGGACAGGGCAGAAATCATGTCCTTGGAGGTGGGGAAGGAAGGAAGGAAGGAAGGAAGGAAGGAAGGAAGGAAGGAAGGAAGGAAGGAATTTTACTGGGGACACAATTTTTTTACCCACATAAAGAACTAGAAGCATGAAAGGCATGAAGACCTGTTTTGTGGTGTTTTAATGGCGGATTCCTGCGCTTCAAGATGAAATTCCTGTTCTGCATCTTCTTGGAAAACGTTGGAATTCGGGATTTCTGAGTTATTTTCTGTTTGGGCCTTTTGATCCAGCTTTTGTGGATTAAAATTCACTGCTACAGCAGCCGTGGGGGTGAAGGTGACTGGACTTGGTGTTCTCTCCTGGGCCCTCTCATTCAGAAGTCCCTACGGAGATAAAGAAGAGTGAGTGTAAAGAAAATTCAGGGCAGCAAGAGACAGGGTAAGGCCTGAAGTGTCTTCCACATGGTGATGGAAAGAAGAGCATCAACCCTAAAAACAAAGGAACAAACAGCTCCAGCATCTGCTGCTATAGCAGAAATAGGTAAGGTTTCTTTTTGTTCTGGGAAATTAACGACTAAGAGTTTCTTGAAATTAATGAGGAAGGATTTCCTAATTAAGATTTGCAGCCTAAAGGGAGAATCTGGTTCTAGGTGAAGAAAGAAAGATAATTATAAGCTACAGAAATGTAGTATGAGCCAAATCCTCACCATCTGCTTATTCAAGCTGGCAAAACTCCTTTTAGTACAACTACCTTGGATTATATCGGGCTCCAACTTCAACCTTCTGCATCAGATGCAAGCATATGTGCTGTTTGTTAAACTGCTTCTTTTTGTTTGTTCTTTTCTTAAGGTCCTGTGTACATCAGGGAAAGATCTGGGGATTACAGCAGGAGTCAACCACAGCTTTCCCAAAAGCTCTCATCTGACTCGAGTCCAAGTAAGTCCTACCAAACTCAGCAGAGCTGAGCTTAAGTTAAAGTTTATAGTGACAGAGGTTAAGAGCAGCAGCATTTTATGCATTTATTTCTCAATGATGGAAAGATGGGGAGAGATTCATGGGGAATTTGAAGGTACTGCCCTCCATGGCTCCTGTGAGCACAAGATAGCTCTGTTTGTGCTGCTGTAACCAAAAGCACAGCCTTGAGCCCTTCATCGCTGCTCTTTGAAGCTTGCACTGGGGACACATCCCCTTCTGAAGACATTTGGAGCCATGTTATCAGCAGGCTCACAGGAGAATGCCCGAATTGCAGGCACCTGCTTTAGGCATAAGGAGGGGAGCAGGTGTTGGCAGGATGAAAAGCCTTAATCCCCTGATGAAAGGAACCAGGGGATGCTGCGTGTCCTTAGCTGCCACCAAAGGCAGGGGCTGAGGAAATTGCCTGCCAGTTTCAAGGAGCTCTTCCTGTTCAGGGTGGGGTCCTACATAACACAAGACCCTACCCAGGGAGATTGATGCCAGGATGACTTTTTGCCTTTTCTTTTATACCCCTCTTACATACTATTTTATATAGTTTTATGTATTCTTAGTGCTTTTAGCCTACATATTTGTAACTTTCCAAGCCTGATAACTTAGCTAAGACCCACTGTACATTTAGGCCAGGATACCAAACATCCTGGGAGCCTCAGACACCAAGGTCCTCTCCAGAACACATTTTTGTAAACTCAGATAGGCCCATCCAGGGAGAAGCTTCCCCAGAACAAGGGGTTCACTCGAGCCTCTCACTGGGGAGTCTTGGATAGATAGGCTAATTTGCAAGGCCTATAATTGTGTGCATTTTGGGGCATTCCACCTGGACAAAGTGCTGCACCCAAGGATCATTAAATAAATACCGAGGTAAAAATCCCTTTTCCCCATAAACCGTGTTTTGGTTTTAGTTTTAAGACCGGGTAAAGGCAACAAGATAAATCCAGAAAAATGTTTTTTGGGGAAAGCAGACAGGGAGGGTGCTAATTAACAGTGCAGCATATGCTGTTAGTACATGTTAATTCCACATGCTTTTCCCCATTTGGGTGGGTTTTCCCTTGCTCCAGGGAAGTCTGTCTGGGGCTTGCTGGCTGGCACAAAGAGTTTGAATATCAGAACATGGCTTTACACTTTGGGAAACTCATAGCTGAGGTGAGTGTGGGTTTTACAGTCCTACAGCATTCCCTGATGAACCCTCACAACTGGAAATATCCAGGTTGTCTGAAGTGCCAATTAATAAAGGGAGCCCAAGTGATAATTGAGCTTTTCTGTGCACAACTTCTTCTTAGTGAAAGAAAGGATTTGCAGGAGGGACAGTGCTCCTCAATTTCCAGGGTCACCATAAATACTGAAGTTGTGTTGACTTTTCATTGGAAGTAGGGGAAACTTTTGTCTTCACACAAAATATCATTAAAAATTCAGCAAGTCCTTCTTTGGTTTCATTCTCACTAAATGAATATAAAGATATTTATTCAGTGGTGTAAAATTCTGGAAGACCCTTAGTCAAAAAGTGGCATAAAACGCAAATTTATCAATTTAATTACCAAATCTAGCCATTATGTTTTTAATGAGATGAGGGGCCTTGATCCTGCTCTCTAGCCAAGGTTAGATAAATGATTTCTTAGGACTGTGGGAACATCAACATCTTGTATGACTCCTGATTTAAATGAGTGTGAGAGAAGAATGAGGCCCAAAGAAGAGGGCTGTAAGTGCACACGACTAGGCTGGATCTCTTTAGGTGTAGTAGGTACACATTGGTCCATTCACCTAAAAGGTTGTATACAATTTTACACCAACAAAGGACTTAGCTTTTAGAGCGCATATCGGTTTATTCTCTTACATTCTCTGGAGGGAAATTACATGGTATTTTACAAGAAAACTGGAACATTACCATCCCTTCTTGCTGCTCCTTGATGCATCTGTTGTTTTCAATTAGCTTGATGGCATCCATTTTCAGAAAGCAGATGCTGCCCTCTTTTACACTGGTGCAATTCTGGAATAACTCCACTGACGTCAGTGAAGTGACTCCAAATTTATCCCCGGCAAAAGCAGAATTGGACCACAGTCTCTTTGTCTGCCTCTCTGCTCTGGAGCTCCGGGGAAGGTGTGCCACTGCCACACCATAAGGTGGGGGCAAGTGCCTGTCTGCTGTGCTGTGCTCAGCATTTTCGTGTCCTTGACGCTCCCCCTCACGTGCCTGGCTGGAGCAGGAGCCAGGCTGCCCTGGGGCATGCACGGCCACCAAATTCCTCCTGAATGGAGCCCTTGCTGGCTCTGGATTCCTGACCACTCTCCATCTTAGCTTCCTCATGGATATGTTTCCCAAGGAGACAGAGATTTTTAAGCTGAAGAAATGTAGCTGCAATTCTTAAGTAGTAGAACAACAGAAGGGTGGCAGGGGTAGATGTGGAGACAAGCTCTGCACCTCCTACATTTGTTTTGCTGTTAGGGCTATGTGAAAAACATTGCAGTCCTGGCAGGTTGGTTCTACATCTGCTGGTTTCAGAGTCTCCATTTACAGGGGGTACTGGGTTTGTAAAAAATGGGGCTTTCCTGCTCTAACTCTTCTGATCTCAGTGATGCCTTCCCTGAAACTGGACAGAAAGATTTGTGTAAAATCATTCGTTTGCTGCAAGGGAAAACTCCACTGGAGATGGAACAGATGAGAGTGGATAGAAGGAACATTTGTGGAATCATAGAATGGCCAGGCTTGGAAGGGACCTTGAAGACCATCTTGTTCCACCTCCCAGCCATGGGAGGAGACTTCTTGATTGCTCAGAGCCCCATCCAGTCTCGTCTTGAACATTTCCAGAGATGGGGCAGCCACAGCTTCTCTGGGCAACCTGTGCCAGGGCCTCAGCACCCTCACAGGGAACAGTTTCTTCCTCATATCCAATCTAACCCTGCTCTCTGTCAGTGTGAGGCCATTGCCCCTTGTCCTGTCACTGCAGGCCCTGCTCAAGAGTCTCTCTCCATCTTTCCTGTGGGCTCCCTTCAGGCACTGCAAGGCCACAATGAGGTCACCCCAAAGCCTTCCCTTCTCCAGGCTGAACAATCCCAATTCCCTGAGCCTTTCCTCACAGCAGAGCTGCTCCATCCCTCTGATCCCCTTGGTGTCCCTGCTCTGGGCTGGCTCCAGCAGCTCCTTGTCCTTCACTCATACAGAGTGCCAGTGTCACTACCTGAGCCACCAGAGTAATGTAGCCATAAAAATCAAGGTGCAGGTCTCAGAAAATCCCAGGACAAGCACGTTCAGTACCACCTGGGAAATGTTAATTCTGCAAGGCCTCATCTGGAATGCTGTGTGTATTGTTGGTGACCTAAATTTGATCAGGTGGGATGCACAGAAGAGCAGCAAGAATGATCAAGATGGAAACTGCTTTACAAGTGGAAGCTGGAAGAGCCTGACTTTTCTAAGCCAGCAAAAGACTGACAAGACCTGTAATTAGGAAAATACTGGGAGCAGAGTAACCAAAGGAGAAGAAAAATATGAGAAATTGTGAGATCTTCCCACATTTCTTGTGTCTCCAGATCATTTCCCATACTGTGCATGTTTACCTACAAAACTCCAAATCCTGGTGATTTTACTGTTAAATACTTGGGGTTTGTGGGTAAGAGGGAGAACTAGGGGAGGAGCTGTGAGTTTTGGGAGGTGTTTTTCCTCTGTGGGATTGAGGGGAGAGAAAGAAGTCCTAGGAGTGGGGCAGAATGGCACAGGGGATACCACATCCCTCCAGGAGCTGGTCTGGAGGCAGAGAGCAAATTCACACCCTTTAAAAAACCCACCAGACTCTGCTCACTGCTCTTCCCCTCAACCTGGAAGGGCTGCTTGCCCTGTCCAGTCTTTTCTCCCTATCCAGAGCTTTCCAGCTCTTTGCTGGCCTTCCTCCTTCCTGAAGTCTGTGGTCATTCCTCACTGCCATGAGCTCCCTGGAATCATTGGAACTATGCATTGCGTCTAAAGTTGGGAAAAGCCTTGAACCAGCTCTGCTGCAGCTCGGTGAGATTGTCTGATTTGAGCAACCTGCTTCGGTGGAAGGTGTTCCTGCCCCTCTGGCAGGAGGCTCGGAATGAGGTGATCTTTAAGATCTTTTCCAGCTCAAAGCAGTCTGTGATTCTGTGATTTGTTGCAGAAATAAGCAGTGATGTAGGGTCCTCAACAACTACTGTTTACAGAATCATTAAGGTTGGAAAATACCTCCAAGATCACCGAGTCTAACCTTGTTCCAACCCCCAGCCATGGGCAGGGACTTCTTGATTGCTCAGAGCCCCATCCAGTCTGGTCTTGAATATCTCCAGGGATGAGGCAGCCACAGCTTCTCTGGGCAACCTGTGCCAGGGCCCCATGTGGAATATCACAATGCCCAGCAAACCATATCATGAAGTGCTTTGTCCACTCGCTCTTTGAACACTTCCAGGGCTGGTGACTCCAGCACTTCCCTGGGCAGCCTGTTCTAATGCTTAATCGCTCTTTCAGTAAAGAAATTTTTCCTAATATCCAGCCTGAACCTTCCCTGATGTGACTTGAGGCTCTTTCCTGTTGTCCTGTCACCTGTTCCCTTGGAGAAGAGGCTGACCCTCACCTGGCCACACCCTCCTGTCAGGGAGTTGTGGGGAGCAGAATTGTTGTGTACAAGGTCAGAGTAGTTGATCCTGATGGCCACTCTGGCCTGAGGAGATGAGTAGAATAATTTCCTATTGCAGACACTGTTCTGACATAGAACAAAGCTTTGCATTTGCTGTCTTACCTCTCTCAAATCTCTTCCCCTTGTGGAGGTGGATACCCCCTTAAGCTCAGGAGGCAGAAAAAATACTGACCGAGGTGGGAGCTTCACCATCCAGCCGGCTCTGTGTCAGAAGGAGCTGTCCTTAGACTTTGTCCTTGAGCCTTCCTGCTTGTTGGTGCTCTTTGTTCACTTCAGTGAGGAAACCATTGTCTTGTCATTTCTGTCTCTATTTTGGCCAGCTACTTCTGCTCTTTAGCTTTTCTCCTGTGACAAGAGACGATGAATGGCCTGGAGGTGAAGCCACATGAGGAGAGGCTGAGGGCACTTGGTCTGTTCAGCTGGAGGAGAGAAGACTGAGGCCAGAGCTCACAGCAGTTCTGCAGCTTCTTCAGGAGGGGAAGAGGAGGGGCAGGCCCTGATCTCTGCTCTGTGTGACCAGAGACAGGACCTGAGAGAACGGCTGGAGCTGTGTCAGGGGAGGGGTTAGGTTGGATTTTAGGAAATTTTCTTCCCCCAGAGGGTGCTGGGGCACTGAACAGGCTCCCCAGGGAATGGGCACGGCCCCAAGGCTGCCAGAGCTCCAGGAGCGTTTGGACAACGCTCTCAGGGATGCACAGGGTGGGATTGTTGGGGTGTCTGTGCAAGGCTGGGAGTTGGACTGGATGATCCTTGTGGGTCCCTTCTAGTTCAGGCTGTTCTGTGATTCTGGGATTCAATGAGGGGAAAAAAGAAAAGCCAGGCAAAGGAAATGTTATGAAATCCATGTACATCATGGAAGCCTGTGAGTGTGGACACCACGTGTGCTCTATCAGTGACGTTGGCAGGATGGTGCACACAAATCTGGTGGCCCTTAAGATGTCTTCAGAGCCTGCCCCAAGCACTTGGCATCATTTGAGTTATGGCAACAAGCCACATTAGAAAGGAGTTTTACGAAATACAGAGCGAGCCAAGGAGTTTGGTTGAGTTGCATTTATTTCTGATCTCAGTTCCCTCACAGAATTATGGAATTGCCCAAGCTGGAAGGAACCATTAGCAGTGTGTAGTTCTCAGGCTCTGAATTATTCTCATATTTTAGTGTGTCAGAAATAGCACTGTCTGGCACATTCCTTTTAGAACTGTAGACTATGGCCTTTCATGCTTATGACAAAGTAATTGATCTTTGTAGTCTGTCCTTGGAAATGACTTTCAGAAATGTCTTGGAGAGTATTCACTCTCGCATTAATCTGGTATTTGATGATCTGCTACAGTTTTCGGCAAATATTTCCATCAAAAGGTGCTCCTTCCTCAAAATCAGCAGCATTTGTGAGAGAAGTTTCATTTCAGTTCATTCTGGTCCTCTTTACAAAAGGCATGTTTGCAAAGTTTTGTAATGTGCGTGATCCCTTTCTTAATATTCTGAATATTTTTTGCCTTTTGGTTTTTTTTAAGAAAATGTATGTAAACAAGGTAAAATACAAAATTTTGCTCTGGTTTCTTTTTTTTTGTTGTTTTGTTTTTTGGAGTTTTTTTGGCTTTTTTTGGTTTGGTTTGGTTTTGGGTTTTTGTGTGTTTTTAGCTTTGATCTGGAGTGGATTTGGGGCCTGTCTTTTATATTCTTTTGGAAGAGAGGGGATTATTATTAGGGGATTTTATTAAAAATAAACTTATTTTTTTAAGCAGTGTAGTGGTAGGCATTGTTTGTTCCTGTTAATTTTCAGTGTGGCTGCAGTGTCAGCTCCAAAACTTCCTTGAATTCAGTTGGGTGACACTCAAATGCTCCAGAAGAGATGGAATGAGAGGCCAGACCTCATGGATACTACAGCATGTATTCCCAGTGACAGAAGGGATGTTCCAGTGCTTTGGCTATGGCTGGGCCAAGCCAGTTGTTCTTTTCTGCAGCTGACACACCTGCCCAGGTGAGAAGGTTTTTTTTTTTATGAGACCAGGCTGCTTTTCCAGTGCTGTCTGACTTGTTAGGACATGTTATTCTGAGTTCTGAGCTCCTCCTGTTCCCACTCAGCTGGTCAGCTTTTAGGATACTCTTACTCCAAGATTATATAATAAGTAAAAAAAAAAAAATTTGAAAACTACAAAAAACTTGTTACCAAAATTTTCTGGGTGAATTGAGAGTGGAAGGAAAAGGTGCTATCTGCAGAGGGCTGGATCTCCCCCCTCACTTGCTTTTGTCTTGGCTCTTTAAAAACCAAACCTGTGCAGATCTGTGAGCTGCCACTAACACTTAGCTAAGGGGATTTCAGAGGACATGAGTTGGGAGTTCTTTGCACAGTAACCACTAATCAGCATCCCCATAGAAGATGTCTGAATACATATTGATCAAGCCAGCTGCAGCTGGGAGGGGTTCTGGAGGCTGATGCAGCTTTCCTCTCCATCCTCCGTCCCCAGTCATGGGAACTGTGTAGAAAAACCACCCACTGGTACTTCTGGCTTTTCTGCTTGTCAGTAATTGCATCAGAAGGTTGTGTGGGGTTTTTTGATAGTTAAGAGACTACTTAGGAAGGAAGGTAATTAAATACTGGGCTTGGGGTCAAGGGGACAGTCCCCAGTACTGTCAGGTGGCCTTTGGATGTCCCTCATGTCTCAGTGCCTCTTCAATAAGGTGGGACAATATAAAGCCATTTAGTTCCTTCTTTTCCCTAAACCTTTTAGACAGGGAGATCTTTCTGAGTGCTCCTCATTTCTTCCCTGACACCTGGATAATGTCAGGCATGCCTGGGGACCTCTCCTCCCTCAGGACACAGCGTTGTGTCACTGTCACCACAGCAGTAGCAAACAGATGGGCAGTGAGGATGAAAAAAAACACAGGAAAATGTTTGTCCCAGTGCATGGGACTCATGAAACACCCAAATGCTGACAAGTCCTGCTGTTACCTGGCTCTGTGTTGGGCTTGGGCCGTGCTGGTGGGATCCCTGTTTTCCAGGCTCAGGCACAGAACACTCGGAGCAGGCCCCTCGTTTGTGACTCTCCTGATGCCTTAAATGGATACCTAGAAATAGAGACTAGACAGGAATAAAGGAATAAAGGAGGGATTTATTTGAAAGGCCTTCAGGTGCACACTTTGGGCTCCAGAGGCTCCTGCCTCAGTGCGTCCCAAAATGGACAATGACAGGTCACGAGTTCTTCATACTTTGATATCAGCATCAATTCACCAAGCAGAACCCAGCCAATGATGGAATTTCCCCAAGCTTGCCCCCCTCTCCCCAAGATGAAGGTTTACAGTTCTTGGGCCTAGGACAGTCTGGGTGTCCTTGGAGAGCGAGCTGGAGAGGCTTTGTTACGTCTGTGTGAGCATGAGAGAACAGCACTTAACGAGCTACAGGAAACTTCAGAGTTACACTAACAGTACAGGATTTGAAAAATATAAAAGTTAAAACCTAAGGCATTACTTCCTTCCCTTGCAGGCTGCCTTATAATTAAAAGTGTGCAAAAATATTTCTGTCTGACAAAGCCCAGAGCTGACTTAACTGCAAGGTAAATGGAAAGCTCCTGGAATGCTCCATGGAGATTAGAGGCTGGCATCACTTTTCCCAGCTAGTCCAGAAGAAGGGAATTGAAGCAAGTTCTCTTCTACCTCCTGAGTTTCCCCCAGGGACCAAGGTGTTAAAACAGCAGAAGAAAATATGCTGCAGGTGGGAGGAGTTCACCATCTCTTTCAGAGATTTGTGTCAACTCTCCAAGCATGAAGGACTGGAACTGAGCAGTCAAATCTGCACTTCAAATCTGGCAAGATTGGTTTGGTTTTTTTTTGCAGGTTTTCACTGGCATTGTTAGGAGCTAATCCTCCTAAACGCTTTGGTAGTTTTTCTTCCTTTATGGTCTTTCAGAGGGATATGAGGATATGTAGAATAGCAATTATAGCTCTTCATGGTTTATATTTAGTCATATATTGGTGATTCAGAAGCAAGCATATGTAAAAAGGCCCAGATGAATCCTCTTGCAAATTCCTTCCTGTCCTACAGCACACTGAGGTGCTGGAGCCTTACAGGAAATGCATGAGTCTTACAAAAACCTTATGTTTTTGGAGAGGGACTCTTGCCATGTCTTTGTGTCCACCATGATTGCATGAAGAGGTTTTTTTGATGGCTGAAATATTTAACAGTCCTGCTGATGCAGAGGCTTGGTTTCAGGTAAATGGAGCCAAAATCTCAGCTGGTGTTCATAAATCAGCACGTTTTTCTTCTGATGCCAGCTCAGCAGCATGGTACAGGATGCTTTAGAAAGCTTTCTTTTTATCATTTAGGGTTTTTTTTGGTCTATTTACCATATCATTGCGAAGCAAGACCTGTTTATCTTGGAAATGCAGTGTTTTGAAGTGTAACTAAAATTCCCATTTGAATGTTTTTTGAGTTCTGACTGTCAGATGTGCCACAGCACCCTGCCAGTCTGTGGACAGACTGATGCTCACAGGCACATTCTGGGTTGGGATCTGGGATGGATCTAAAATTTCCTTTTCCCAGTACCTCAAATCCTTTGGCTCTGGAAGAGAAATAACATTTTTCTCTCCTCAGCATGTAGTTGGGTGTTTATCAGTGATAAAGTTCTAGATACACTCATTTGTCTTCAGATAAAGCAAATGGCCTTTTTTTTTTTCCTGCGGGGAATCACAAGCAGATGGTGTGAGGCAGGCCTGGGAAATTAGAGCCATAGAATCACAGAATGGCTTGGGTTGGAAGGGGCCTTAAAGATTATCTCATTCCAGTGCCCCTGCCACTGGCAAGGATATCTTCCACTAGCCCAGGGTGCTCAGAGCCCCATCCAGGCTGGCTTTGGACACTGCCAGGGATGGGGATTGGACCTAGAAGTGCAGCTGGGGCAGCTGGTTACTCTGAGACATTCATGGAGCTTCTCTGATCTGTTTTTGATTTCACATGGTTGCAACTTCGGTAAAGGGCATGGTTATTTTCACAGCTGGAAACAGGATAAATGGGATGTTGACCCTCTTTACTAACTTCAGTAATGTTACTTCTGCTAATATTATTTTTTTTTAGGAAGAAATTGTTCCCTGTGAGGGTGCTGAGGCCCTGGCAGAGCTTGCCCAGAGAAGCTGTGGCTGCCCCATCCCTGGCAGTGTTCCAGGCCTGGCTGGATGGGGCTCTGAGCAACCTGGGATAGTGGAAGGTGTCCCTGCCCATGGCAGGGAATTGGAATTAGATCATCTTTAAGGTGCCTTCCAACCCAGCCCATCCTGTGATTCTCTGACTGTTTCCCTGTGCCTCTACACCTCTTTCCCTGCTTTCTATCAATAATTGGAAACTTCACTACTGGGTCTTCAGGTGACTATAGTGGGAGTATGAATAGTTAGCAGCCAGGCACACAGATGATTCCATAAATTCACACTTCCAGAACTTTGATAGAAGGTGGCATTTAAAAAAATGTCCAAACACACCATGGCCTTTGGGAATTTTTTCTAGTGACTTTAGTGAAACAGAGCTGGAGCAATAGCAAGCACATTTGAAAATCCTACCTCTTCTTCCAAGCAGCAGGTCAGGGAGTGATCCTGCCCCTCTGCCCAGCCCCGTGAGGCACATCTGCAGTGCTGTGTCCAGCTCTGAGGCCCTCAGGACAGGAGGCACAGGGAGCTCCTGGAGCAGGGCCAGCAGAGGCTGAGGAGATGATTCAGGGCCTGGAGCATCTCTGACAGGGAAAGGCTGAGGGAGCTGGGGCTGTTCAGCCTGGAGAGGAGCCCCAGCTGAGAGGGGCCCTCAGCCCTGGGTGTCCCTGTCTGCAGGGAGGGCTCCGAGCAGGGCCCAGGCTCTGCTCTGGGGGCCCAGCCATGGCACCAGAGGAACGGGCAGGGACTGATCCCAGGAGGGACAGGAGGCAGAACTTCTTCCCTGGGCAGTGACTGAGCCTCCCTCACTGGAGACACGAACTTGCTGCTTGTATTGCCAGAGCTGGTTTTGTTCATAGAGGAACCCTAGAGACCCTTGGGACGAGGGCAGAGGTAAGGAGTAAAGATGACTATGGCCACGGCCACAGTCAGGGCAGGAATTTCCTTGTCCCTACAGCCCTTTCCCACATCAGCAGCTGCCATCCTGGCCCCCCAGGGCTGGTGTGGAAGCAGAGCAAGCATCAGGACCATGGCTGGTTTGCTGTCCCCAGCCGTTGTCCTTAGCAACTGCTGCCTTTGCCTCTGCTGCAGAGGGATGTTCCAGACCTTGTGGCATCCTGCTCAGTGTATAAAGGTGGGGAAGGAAGGAAGGGGAAGGTATGCTCAGGGTTTGTTTTGGTGTGATTTTTTGTGCTCGGATATTTCCCCTGGGATATTTCCAAAAGGCATTTGAAACATCAGTGAAGAGAGATGAGGATTTAATGAGGGCTAGCAACTGAGGTTAAAGCTGATAAGGAAGGTTGGATTTGAGTTGAGTAAAACTGTGCTTGCTTCATCTTCTCAGCTACTTTAAGCTGAAAACATTGACCTTTTTGGTCCATTCCAAAAATTTTAATAAGGACAAGGATATCTTGTTGAACTTTAATTTAAAGTCATCGACTCTGCAGTTCTCCCAAAATATTTCTCTTGAAGGGATGCTTTGTGAGCCAAGGGAAGCCAAACTAAGCCCTGTGTCACAGGCTCCTCCAGCACTGACGAGAAGGCTTTGAAACCTGATGCACAGCCTAAATTTTAACATCTGTGGTTTGCCTGCATCTTTGACCTGTAAATGGGAAAGGATTGGGAAACTGTGTGGGTGCTGTGTCAGCTGAGGCAGAGCTTATGTGCCAGGTGTGTCTGAGCACGTGAAGGCTGGGTGGACATGAGTGCTGGAAAGCTGTAGGCTCCCCAAACTGCAAGGTTTTTGCAGTGAATTTAAGTAAAATGCAGATGGTGGTGTGGTAAACAGCAAGACTGTGAAGGAGATTTGGTTTTGTACAGTACTTTGAAGTGTGTTATAAGTAATAGCTGGTCACAGAACCACAGAGTAATTAAGGTTGGGAAAGACCCCCAAGATCATCAAATTCAGCTGCCCGATCCCCACCTTGTCACCCAGACAGTGGCACTGAGTGCCACATTCAGTCATTCCTTGGGCACCTCCAGGGATGGGGACTCCGCCACCTCCCTGGGCAGCCTCTGACAATGTCTGAGCACCCTTTCCATGACGAAATTCCTCCTGATGTCCAACCTGAGCCTCCTCTGGCACAGCTTGAGGCCGTTTCCTCTCATCCTGTCCCTGTTCCCTGGGAGCAGAGCCTGATCCCCCCCAGCTGCCCCCTCCTGTCAGGGAATTGTGCAGAACCAGAAGGTCCCTCCTGAGCCTCCTTTTCTCCAGGCTGAGCCCCTTTCCCAGCTCCCTCAGCCCCTCCTGCTGCTCCAGCCCCTTCCCCAGCTCCGTTCCCTTCCCTGTTATTAATTAATCTCAGGGTTCATGGAATACGGTTTCTCAGCAGCAAAAAGCTATAATTTTCTGTAGGGTTGGTGTGTAGCTTCCAATGACCCCTTCTCTGGGGGGAAGATCACTGATGTTTATTCCAGCAAAATGCCCACAGAAAGAGAGGTGATCCTGCTGGGCAAAGACATGCACCGGCATGGGAGATTCTGTGGAATTCTACCCAATTCTCAGGAAAGCCTGAAAATTCAAAGGAAATTTGGATAGCAGTTGGGAAAAAGTCTGAGTTTGGAGAAATCACCGAGTGCTGCTGTCAGGAAGCGGCCCCGAGAGGCCGGGAGGAGTTCTGGGGTGTCGCAGTGCCATCCTGTGGGCCTGGGAGGGAAGAGACAAGGGGACACCTGCGTGGCTGAAGGGTCCTGGCAGCTCCGGCGCTCCCTCTCCCCCACAGCACCAGGGAAAAAGGTGGGACACCCCTGGGCTGGGATAAAGGGAGTTCTATAGGGAAAAGTCTGCCTCAGCAGTTATTAATCTGTTTCCTTTGCTGCTGATGATGCCAGGATGATTTTTTGCTTTTTCTTTTACACCCCTTTTATATACCCTTTTATATAGTTTCATGTATTCTTAGTGCTTTTAGCCCATATACTTGTAACCTTCCAAGTCTGATAACTCAGCTCAGACCCACTGCACTGTTAAACCAGGAGACCAAACAGTCTAAAAGTCCCAGACACCGAAATCCTCGCCAAAACACATTTTTATAAACTAAGATAGACCCATCCAGGGGGAAGGTTCCTCAGAACGAGAGGTTCACTTGAACCTCTTATTAGAGAATCTTTGATAAATATGCTAATTTAAAAAGCTTATAATTGTGTGCATTTCAGTGTGTAGTGAGCCAGTGTGTACATTTTGGGGCATTCCACCTGGATGAAGTGCTGTACCCAAAGATCCTTAAGTAAATACCAAAGTAAAAAAACCCTTTCCCCCATAAACCCTGTTTTGGTTTTAAGACTAGGGAAAGGCAACACTGCAGTTCTACCTAAATAGCCAGTGCCTGGGGATTTTTTTAATTTAAGCATGGACTGAGCCCCAGAGAGACAGAAGCAACGGTCAGCATGCCCAGAGCTGGGCCTCTTGCTTGAGGCTTTAAGCAATACATGTAGTGAGGTATGGGCTGATGGCATGTGCTGGGCAGGCCTGGAGCTTGAGACAGCCCGAGTGGCACTGTGGCTTGCCATAGACGTGTAGAGAAATTCAAGATTTTCTGTGGTTTTTTGTCTCCAGAGTTAGCTTTGAGGGAGCTGCTTTGGTGGCAGCTGAGGACAAGCACTTAGCCTTGGGTTGGATTTAGGGAATGGATGTGGGACTTGGCCACATGGTGCATTTTCTGGAGAAAGTCATTGTAGTCTTTGCACAATGTTGTTAAACCTGACAATCCCCTTTCACTGTCAGAATTAAACACAACATGTGCTGGGAAGTCAGGATTCCTCGAGGGAATTCCAGATGGCTCCTGGGGAGAGAAGTGTGAGCTGCATATGGCCAGCGCTGTGTGGGGTTAAACTGGGGGTTTAATTTGAGGAAGAATGGTGGAGTATTGGGAATTGCCTTGAATATTTTGATTCACTCAGTCGAGCTAAAACAACCAATCTCACATGAGGCAGTGCTGGATCTTTCCACTTAGTTATGCCAGCTGATTTGATGTGTCCTTTGCATCCGTGTCCTTTGTTACAGCGGGACACTGGAAGGAGTTAGTCCTCTTGTTAGGAACAGAGATGCTCACTTCACAGTCCTGCTGCTCTTTTCTGCTTCTCTGCTTTCAGATGGGCACTATAAATACATTGGGCCTGGTTTGTTTAATCACCTCTCCCTTATCTCTGCACACTGTGACAGCCTGGATGCCACAGGGGTCTGTCCTGATGGAAGCAAGTAAAATTTCCTTCAGTGGAGTTACATCCACTTGAAGTAACTTTCCCTACCTTTTTGCCACACCCAGGGACACTCAAAGCCTGAAATTATTCGCAGTTAACTTGCTAGAAGCTGTTTCTGCCTGTAGAACTTCTTACTTGCATGCATAGTCTGAATGGGATTCCATCTCTCACCGTTGAGGGGGGCTCCAGGACCTTGCAGGGTAGCAGGAGGCAGCAGTTTGGTTTCAGACATGAATTTTATTCCATCTTTTCGATTCATAAATGTGGAAGGTGTCTGAAATGGGGTTGGAAAGTTGCTCAGGTGAGTTTAGATCCCTTTCCAGAGCATAGCCCAATTTTTCATGTCTGTGGTCTCAGAATGCCTCGCCGAGGAGTGTTGGGCTATTTGTTATGAGTTTAGGCCTCAGTATCAGGCTCCCAAACTTAAGAACAGAGAAATAGGTACCCAAAATTAATCCCTTGCATCCCTTTACACATATATGAGGTCTACCTTGTAAAAAAATGACATCAGTGCAGTAGGTTTTGTTTCTGTACAAGACTTGCATTCTGCTTTCTGGAATTCAGTCCCCTTAGAGTTCAAGCTGAGCATCCAGTGTCACCCACCCCTTGGGAAATTCTTGGTTTATTTTGTACTTTATATTTAAATAGTATTTAAAAGTAGTTAAGCAATAAGTGACTAGCGAGTAAGTCACAGATAAGGAGTACTTTGGTATTTTATTTATCTTTTGCATCACATTTCCCTTTGTGTCCATTCCTTTTAGGTGCTTTATCACTTTTGCATTTATAGAGTTATAGAGATAGAAAAACCTTCTTTGGTCCACCTGCCACTCTTCTGGCCCAGTCCAAACCTTCCCTCTTGCTTTCTCTGTGTGAGTGACAGTAATCATTATTTTAATGGTGCCTTCCAGCACTGCCATAAACTTGGATGTAGGATGGTTTCGTGCCAGTCCCTCTCTGCTGGGCTGTGCTGGCTAAATCCTGGCTTAGTGCACACATTTAAAATGTGTGGTTTGCTGTCCTGTGGCCTCACTGGTTGGGTTTTCCCAATATTTGCAGTGTTGAATATTGTTTGTTCTGCTGTAAGTGAATAAAACAGCTCAGTTACACTTTCTGAGCTGTTTGCAGAGATCTGCTTAGGGCTGCAGTGTTTGATCCCTGCAGATGCTTTGTTTATAGAACACCTGATGAAAGGTTGTCCAGAGAAACTTAGACTTGGGCTTTTTGATTTACAGGTAATGAAAGAAAAATTTTGATGCTAAACTCAAAACCCTGTTTATATAATTCATTACCTTTTTATCTTCTGGGACCATTTCTTCTGCACAACCCTTGCTTTGGACAGGGAGGTAACATTACACACCTTAAACATGCTGCACTTCCAGTTCAAGAGGAGTCACGTTTGCTGCCAAAGAGTTTTCCTAAATGAATTTACAAACCATAAAAGAGCAGGAATCTTCTCCCTGCAGGTCAGAAACAAGCTGTAAGAGAATATATTTTGAAATTTCTAAGCATTTTTTGATTATTAATATACACAATGGATAAAAGGAGATCTTAGATAGCAAATATTGAGTATCTAGACTCTCATCCTCTTCTCTTTCCCAGTGGAACACCTCTACTAACTTTGGGGAAGATCCATGTCAGGTACATCAGTGTAAAACACAAACTAGGGTCAGACCACACCACCACTGTGATTGTTCATTCTGCTGTGAACAGATTTGTCATGGGCTCAGCTAATTTGTCACAGGTTCAATTAATGCAGCTGTTGCAGACATATCTTTCTGCCTCTGAATTGTCTGATGGGGTCCCTGCCTTACCAAACTCCAGACAATCCCTGGGATTCAATTATTGCTGCTCTGAATCTCGTGAAAACTTTGAGCTGGCTGCAGCATCTCAGTTTGTTCATCCTCTGTAATCCCTGGAGCAAAAACTCTCCTCTCTGAGGTATAAATCCACAGGAAAAACCTTGACATGAAAGGAAACTCGCTGAAGGAATTTTGCTTTGAAGATCAGCTCATGTTTAGCCTGGAAAGCAGAGATTGCTCACAATTGTGGTGAGCTCCAAGCAAGCAAGTTGTGCCTTTTGTTGCTAGACCCGGATTTTCTTTGTCTTAGGAAATTTTTTGAAGAGCAGATGAAAATGCATCGATGTATATTTATATTTATGTAAGGATACATATTTATATATTTTTTGTGCTGCTGACATTTTCTCCTTTCTGAACCTAGGCAGAGCTCTTGACAAATCTTGTTCACTTTGTGGGCTTCTCCCATCTCTGATGTTTCTCCCACTTCTTTCTCCTCCTTTGGGCAGGGTGACAAACAACCTTCTGGCCCAGGGCTTTCTCACTGCCACACTTTTTACAGCCTGTTCTTGTTCTTTTTCTGACTACTTGGGTTATTGCCAAGCAGTAGCGGGAGCTATGGGAGCTCAGGGACTAGAAAGTGTAGGGTTTTCATAGTGGAATAAGCTGCTTTCAAACTCCTGCACTGAGTGGGAAAGGGAATTGTGGCAGAAAACGCTGTGTAAAAACATAAATGGTGCAAACCCCTTGCAGTGCAAGGCCTGAGCTGCTCAGCATTCCGGCAGGCACAAGCTGGATTTCTTTAAGCTCATTACCAGCCCTGCTCACACAATTAAGTTTGGACCTCAGAGTTTTGTTTAGCACTCAGGAGTCCTGGAATGATGAATTCACTATCACATCCAACCCAAGCCTGTGGTGGGTTGGCCACTCTGCCACTTCTCCATCCTCAGCTCCACAGGAGAGAGAAAATACCACTAAAGACTCCTCACACTCTTCCTTTGGGCCAGTGTGGGGTCCCTCCCGTGGGAGTCAGTCCTCCAGGAACTTTTCCAATGTGCGCCTTTCCTGTGGGCTGCAGTTCTTCATGATCTGCTCCAGTGTGGATCCCTTCCACGGGGTGCAGTCCTTCATTTATTGCGGTCATTTTCTCTTTCTCCTTCTTCTGTTGTGGGAGGCTGCTGATACTTTTAATAACTTATTAATAGCCCTTTAGGTTTCATGAGTCACCAGCACAGATGCAGCTGGGATGGACTGCACAAAAGTGTGACAATGGAGAAGTCCCTAAAGGAAGAAAAGTTCTTGCAGACCCAACATTTTTTCGTTCTGTTGTCTAATAAATTGTTTCAGATCTGATTTAGTAAAATAAAAATTTTAATTTTTAAATTCCCTTACTTGCTTTGATAACTTTCATGCCCCCAGCAGAGAGGGAGGGGCCTATAAGCCAAATTGTTATTACAGGTCTGTCTTAAAACAACCTAAAATTAGATGCCAAAAAAGTGGTTCTGGGAATTCCCAAAGTTACAGTTACAGTAAGAGCCAGACCTTGTGTCTGTCATTGAGGAGCACAGCACTGCAAGGCATCCTAACAAACTTTGCAACCTTCTAATAAACTTATTTCACCTCATGCAAGAAGACAGGTGTGTAATTCCCAGGAGCTGCAAGGAAAAATCAGCCCCAAAGCCAACCCCAGTAGGCATCAAGGTAAGCAAAGAAATGTAGCACTTTCCATTTTAGCCAGCTGCAGCTGACAAGAGATTTCAAATTCAGCCCCTTCAAACATTCTCATGAAGAAATGAACCCTTAGGTTGGCATGGCTTTACTGTGATCCATATAAAATAACACCTTTTTCTTGTGCATTTTTTTTATTGACACTGTTTTTTGTTTTCCTTGCTAGGCTGGATTCTGGATGCTGCCAGGCTGTCGTGTCAGGATGCTGCAAAAGAGGTTGTTGCATCTTCTTCCTGTAGAGTTGGTGGAGATTCCCTGTGTGCAGAGGGTACAACCTCTGTGGCCAGGAAACTGTTTCCCTTGCTTTGTGGTTTTCTTCTTGCTGTTGCTTTTAAAGAGGTCAAGAGTCCAGGAAATGGAAACTAAACGTGAACAGGGACTGGAGGAAGGAAGCAGGGAGAATCCCCTACAAGATTCAAATGTATCTCATTTCTGGGAAAACTAAATAAAGCAGAATTCAACTGCCCATGGCTAAATAGCAGTAATTTATGAACTGTTCCTCAGAAGCCCCAGACAAGCACCAAGTCCTGTGGGAAGCTGGAGACTGATGCAGGACACCTCCAGAAGAGCCAGCTGTTGAAACTTCCTTTAAGCCTTTTTTTCAAGTGGAACATCCAGACCTGGCAAATGCATAAGCTCAGCCCTTAGAAGAGCAAACAGCTCTCTCTAGAAAATCAAACGAGTGGCCAAAGTCTGTCTATTTGTCTGCCTGTCTTTTTGGCCTTGGATTACTGTGCTTTTCAAAGCTGTGCTTTCCTAACTTGGATAAAAAGGTAGATGTTTCACATAGCTCTACAAGTAGTAATCATCCTGTTCATGCAAAACATCTGCTATCTAAGGGATGGGCCCAAACTAGAGGTGTTTCTCATTTATCTACAAAGTGTCTGGCTTCAGCATCTGTACAGTCAGTTCTTGTGAACACGTGAGTCCATTGCCTGCTCTAACGGAGTTAGTGACTTATTTTCAGTGGTCGTAGAGAGTTTCACTGAAATAGCACTCTTTGTAGTCTTTTGTGTGACTTAGGAGACACAATAGCCAGACAATTCTGGAACTGTGATATAATTGTATGTGGCGTTCCCAGAAAATGCTCTGAAGTCTTCTCCCGTTGCGCCATTGTGATAAAAACCTGTGCTGCTTTTCAAGCTCCACGAGTCCACGCTGTGCCATGCTGAGGGTGATAGAAAACCTAATTAGCTCTGAAAAGAGAAGGGCAGAGAGCAGTGCTCTGGTCTGGAATTCCCTTCCTTTGGCAGCAGCGAAGGTCAGCCGTGCAGCCAAGTTTCCATGACCACATGTGGATCCAGCCTGTGTGTGTTGCCAGCTCTCTGCATAGGAGAGTGGGAGTGAGGGTAGGAAGAATTGATTCTGGAAGGGGAGAGCCTGAGAGGAAGAGTGGAGTTAAATGTGGCAACTGGGCTTTTCACAAGGTAGTTTGATGGATGGTGGGCATCCAACTTCCCTAGAACTCTTTCTCAGTAACACTCTCTATACCTTCCTGAGTGACTTTTAGCCTGTCTGGCAGTTTTCAGCATCAGTGCGTGAGGGAAAAGATGTAGAAGGCAGCTCTCTCTGATTTGGCAGCTCTGGGATTGCAATATCTCCTTGTGGCTGCTGGCTGAGGGTCTGGATCTCTGAGGAGCTTCCTGACTCCCTGTGGCTCCCACAGGCTTCTAGGACTGGGCTTAGAGAAACCCTGAGCTGCCAGACTGGAGGCTGCTCCTGGTGCAGCTCTTCTGAGTAGTGCTGGGTGTGGGTGTGAGCCTGCAGTGCTTGGGAGGCAATATGCACTCCAAAATCCCAAGGTATCTGCTCTATCTATCTGTGGGAATTCTCCGAGTCCCTGTACCCTGGTCTGTGTGTCATGTGGCTGACCATGAGTGACCAGAGCTGCCGTGGACCCTTCTTGCAAGGGCAGTTGTCTTCAGAGTCAGCGTAGGTGCGAGCTGCCTTTGGAAAAGTGTGAATATGCTGGGGAGATCTGTGGGGCAGAGACCTTGGGCCATACTGTGTGCTCACACCATCAGCAGGAATGATATCCACAGGGGTGCTTTGCTCTTGGTGTGAAACCTTGCTCTGATGCCTTATTCCAAGGAAAACAGTGGGACTTGCAGGCCAAATAGTGTAATAAGTAATTCCATCTCCCTCACTGGAGCGGATTTATACAGGTCAGGTCCAGCTCTTCTGAGAAATTGTTGATGGTGAGGGTTTATTTTTTGTTTGTTTGTTTGTTTGTTTCACTGAAAACTTGAAGGCTCTCAAATAAAGAACGTGAGGTGTAGGGGATTTTTAGCTGGAGCATGTGCTTCAGGATGTTTGCTGCATACAGGCTTTGAGAACACAAGTTCTCTGCAGATAATCCCACACCCAGTGGGAGACGAGGTTATTGGGCTTGGAAGTGGACCAGAGGGATGGGAAGTGGACCAGGGAGATTGGGACTTGAGTGAGCTTTGAACAGCAATCATTGTCATTAGTGGTGGTGCCATAATATGTGCTTGACTCAAATCCAGCATTGCACAGGCGAGAACCTGATGAAACCTTGTAACTCAATATTTGTGGTTGTTCCTGCCGGTGTGATCCACTGTTGAATAGGCTAGACATGAATAAAATCAGTATTTTTTAAAGTGTTGTGTGGGTTTTTTTAATGTCAAAAAGGCTGGTTGCCCTTTTGGACTTCACTGTGTTCATATGAAATGTTTACTATGGAGTTAATACAGCTGTGCAGCTTTTTTAGGACAGTCCACATCCACTTGCAGAATTTCACCTTCTCTTCCTCAGAGGTGGGTGCTGCAGTGCTGCACTGAACTCCTGCCACAGGGAAAGATGTGAAGATGATTTGGCACGTCCCCCTGCTGGTCCTGCAGGTGTGGTCCCTCTGTTCGGTGACAGCTCTGCCTGCCCTCAGCTGAAGTGATCTCCTGGCTGGAGATCAGTGTAGTGCTGCTGAGGGATGTGTCTGACTCCATTCCAGCCTTTGCTCAAGGAAAGGTGTTTTTGAAGGAGCTTTTCCATCTCCCAGGTTCTGTGTCTGGTTGGATACCAAGGAAAAATGGAGCCAGCTTGGGCATTCCCCAGAGTGTTACCACAAGACCTGTCCTGCTCCACTGTGGTCACTGCATGTGGGAATGCTCAATGGCAATCTCCAAATTCCTCCTCACTTAGCTTTTGCTTGTTTCTGGACTCGGGAGCCACAAAGGTAAGCCCATGTAAATGGTATTTATCCATGTGTGTGTCTCTCTAGAAGAGGGCAAGGAGACAACAGTTTCCCCACGGGAAACAGTTTCCTGTTTCCCCACGGGATGCAGGAGCCTGTCTTGCTGATGGCCAGTGGTTCCCACACAGATTTGTTTTCTTCTCCCCTGCCACTGTGGCAGCATTGTTACCGATGAGTACATGTGCTTGTCTGCTGCCTGTCACTCACCCAAAGCCCTCACTGCCTCCAATCCCTGAGCCCTGGACCCTCCCACTTGCACATTTCAGTTAATCCACATCTTTTGCTTGTTTTACAAAGCCTTTAGTTCTCTCAGCTCTCACATTTCAAACCACACTTGTTTACTTTACTTCATCTCTTTCCCTTCTTCATCCAGCCAAGATGATTCTTGACTCCTCTTTGGGAGCCAAGTTGCTGTCCCAAAACACGCTGCATTAAAGTGAAGGGCACAAATGCCACCGAGGAGCTGTGTTTTGGATCCTATCATCTCAGACCCCATCACTACCAGCCTGCATCACCAGTGCTCCAAACCTGCAGCAATGTGTGTAGAATTGAGATTGCTCACAACTGTCAGAACATTTGGCAGGTGGACGCATAATATCCAGGCAATATCACATAAATCATCTTTTCAGTCAAAAAGAAATTAATCAGATTTGGGTTACAATGATGCAAACCCCTTTATCTCCCTATCAGCACCACCTCTCCCCCTTTGGTATTTATTAAGGAAAACTCAAAATGCTTCTATTAAAAAAATAAAATTTTTTCCTTATGAAATGTCTTTTTTACCTAGCAGGTAGCAAAGATCTGAAGGGAGGAGTGGTCATCTCACCTGCCTCAGGCTGCTGCAGGTGGTCACTCATCAGAGCTGTAAATGGGTGGTGGAGATAAAGGCATTTCTGGTCAGGCTGCAAGAACAGTCCTGACCTCCACTCTTGTAAATATTCATTACATGGCTTCCTTCTGAAGTCTGGGATTTAGAGAGTCCTAGCAAAAGGTGAGGCTGCTCCAGGGCTGGGTCTGTAACCCCCAGGAATTTGTTGTCCCACATTTTCTCAGTCCCTTGTGTGGTGTTAAATTCTGTGACAACCTCTTCCATCTGACTTACTGCAGATGAGAGAAAGAGAGAGTTTTTTATCCAATCAGTCTTAGGGTAAGTTTGGGAGAAGGTTTTTGGAGGGTGAATTATGAAGGCATAAGCTGTTGAGCTGCATCTGCCATAAGGGCACACAGAGTATTAAACTGCATTTGTGGCAATACAGGTATAAAAGAAATGTCAGGAAGAAGGAGCAGCAGGGAGGAGTATAAATGTATTAATTTTGAGTACAGCATTTGTATTTGCTGTTGTAATTGGTCTGTTAAAATGATTTTCCTAGAAGTGAATTAGCGATCCCAGTAGAGAATACAATTTGGAGAGTCATTGAATTAGAAGAAATGAAATCAAATTCAGAGTAGCATCTCTTCTATTAAATAACTGTGGCAGAAACTGTGTTGCAGACAGATTGAAGGCTGACAGATCATCAGAACTGAGTGATTTTCACTTTGAAGGGAAAGAGTGGAATTACTTACAGCACTTAATTCAGTTAATCCTCCATTGGTGCTTGAAGTCTGCAGAGTATCAAGGGTGATGGCTTTCTTTAAAACAGTTTCCACAAGTGTATCTAAGGTACTGCAGTCTGGTAAATTTAATTTCTGTAGCAGCCAATTAATTGTATAACAAAGAATTGTATCAATGAATGTCTGATAAATACAAAAAATGTCCTTCATAAAAGGCACCACGGTTTCTGTTATGGAAGGTTTTGCCTTAGGAAACTGATTTCTTTGGAGGGATAAACAAGAACAGTGGTAATGGTGAGTCTGGTTGGGACAGAAGGCTTTAGAGGGAGCTAATGTACAGTCATGGAGTAAAAAGAAAAGATCCTGGCATGGTGACAAATGGGAAACAGTGGGCATCTAGGTTTAGGTGTCTGCTTGTGGTCATTCTTCATTTAATATTAGTGCAGAAGATTGGCAGAAACAGGAAACTTATGTCTAGATCAAAATCAGTTCATCTTCTACAGTAAATGGTATTAACTGGTGTTACATAGCTTTGACCCTTTGGAGAGATCTAGATGTGACCTTTCCCAAGCTCTGATGGAGTAAGAGAGCCCTTTCCCAGTCTTTTATTTGCAGATACTCTAAATATTGTTGCTGGGGATGAGAATAGCTGTACAGTAAATACCAGGTTGCTGACAACCAACTATTTTTTCTTAGCAACCTTTATGGACTCCTTAAAACTTGCCCACAGAACATTAAAGAGTCTTGAACCATAGCTTGAAGGACATTGGCTGTGCTGTGTAGAGTTCATCCCTAATTTTCAAATTTAATGCAGGCAGCAGACATCCACTCTTGGAAAAGGAGCAAGTAGTCACAAGAGTGAGAGTCTGAAGCTCTGAATAAGGGAGAGGTGAAGTTCTCACCAGAGAAATGCCTCTGTCTGTTTCTCTTTGTGACCTGAAATTTGCGTTCATCCATTACCGTGTCCAAAGAATCACAGTGAAATGTTGATGTTGAGGTTCTCGGTGACACCATCAGCTCTGCCCAGCACACTCTTTCTCTTTTCAAAGGGGGAAATCATATTCCTTCTCCCAGACCAACCCAAGCCAGCCTGGCTCCTGTGTTTGCCTTTGAGTGGAGCAGAAAAACTGTGTGGGTATCGATTCTGTGCACATTAACAGTTCCCCATAGCCCAGGCTGTTTCCTGAATGGTAATTTGCATAATCATAGGGGAATAATTTCCTTGTTTATTATTAGAAAAATTCACCCTTTCCAGCATGTTTTGGTGCTCTGTTCCAGGAAGTCACTGCCTATCCTAAACTACTTTGTCATACAGGGATGTGTAGCTGTAGCTTCTTCCAAACCACCCAGGTCCTGTTTGCCCCCTGCAGCTGCTCACTCTGTGTCTTCTGGTTGCTGTCTACACCCAATGCCGTCCTGCCATTCCTTTATATTTCCACACAGGAATCAAACCAGGGCATCACAGAAGGAAGGAAGGAAACTCCCAGGACTTTTCATCCATACCATGCACTCCTGATGGTGACCAAGCTGCAGTTCCAGGCTGGAGGCAGCACCAGGTGTCAGAGGTACAAATATACTGTGCTGTAAAGGGCTGAGTCTCAGTGACACCTTTCCCTGTGCATCCCCAGAAGTGGGGATGGCCATTCCAGGATCTGCTGATCTGCTCCTCCTCTGAGTCTCCTTGAAGCCAGAGGCCTGGAGAAGTTTGCAAGGATAGCTTGCCTTACATCTGTTGTGCTGTGTTGTTGTTGGGACATCAGAGGAGTCCATGAAACTTCCTGGAAAACTGGCTGCAGTGAGTTGAGCAGCAGGTGGTGGAGGTGGAACCCTCCCCAGAGGCTGTGCAGGCAGTGCCCTTCACCCATGCCACTGATGTGACCTGTGCTTGGAGAAAAGATTGGTGCCATTCTCATGCATGCCAGAGATTTCTGATTAACTTTTTAGTAAACCTGACATGCCAAATTACCCTCCACTGTAGTGTCCAAATTTTGGGGAATGCCCTCTGCTGTGAAGTGAGCTGAGACAGCCCCAAACCCCTTTGTCCATCTATCCCACTCTGGGCACCCTGTAGGGAGCAAGATTCCCCCTCCTCACCTGTTGTGTAGTGCTTCCTTTTCCCGTCACGTAAAGCCTTTACACTGCATGGTATCCCTTGAGCCTTCTCCCTCCTAGCGGGCTCCTGCCTGTTCCCAGCTCTGACCTTCCCGAGGCACACCTGGATTCCATTCTCTCCGCCCGGGCTCGGCTGGGATGAGCACAGCGCTCCAGCAGAGGGCGCGGGATCCATTCAGGAATGAGCTGTTCCAATGCCTGGATTTTTTTTTATTTTTTTTTTTCCTTTCCCTCTCCAGTGCTGTTTCAGGTGTGTGAATACTTGCCGCTACAGACTGTGTCTCTAGGACACTCTCTAGATTTTTCTCTCTCCCTTTCCTGATGGAAGTGTGGGGTGTTTTTCTGCTGAGATTATCCCATTAGGGTACCATAGAATCATTGAATAATAGAATAATTCAGGTTGGAAAAGACCTCTAGGATCATCAAGTCCAACCTGTGACCAAACACCACCGTGTCACCCATCCCAGAGCACTGAGTGCCACGTCCAGTCATCTCTTGAACACCTCCAGGGATGGGGACTCCACCACCTCCCTGGACAGCCCATTCCAGTGTCTAACATCGCTTTCAGTGAAGAAATTCCTCCTGATGTCCAACCTGAGCCTCCCCTGGCACAGCTTGAAGCCGTGTCCTCTCATCCTGTCCCTGTTCCCTGGGAGCAGAGCCTGACCCCCCCAAGCTGCCCCCTCCTGTCAGGGAGTTGTGCAGAGCCAGAAGGTCCCTCCTGAGCCTCCTTTGCTCCAGGCTGAGCCCCTTTCCCAGCTCCCTCAGCCCCTCCTGCTGCTCCAGCCCCTTCCCCAGCTCCGTTCCCTTCCCTGGACATGCTCCAGCCCCTCCATGTCTTTCTGCCATGAGGTTCCCAGAAGTGCCCCAGGATGTGAGGTGTGGCCCCAGCAGTGCCCAGCACAGGGGACAGTCACTGCCCTGGCCCTGCTGCCACCCCATGGCTGCCACAGCCCAGGTGCCATTGGCCTCTTGCCCCCCTGGGCACAGCTGGGCTCATGTCCAGCCGCTGTCCCCAGCACCCCCAGGGCCTTTCCCAGCTTTCCAGCCCCTCTGCCCCAGCCTGGAGCTGCAGGGCCTTGGTGTGACCCAAGGCAGGACCTGGCACTTGGCCTTGTTGACCCTCAGACCACTAGCCTGGACTCATGGGTCCAGCCTGTCCTGATCCCTCTGCAGAGCCTTCCTGCCCTCCAGCAGATCCACACTCACACCCAGCCGGGCATTGTCCATGAACTGACTGGGTGTGCACTCAATCCCCTTGTCCATGTTGTCATTCAAAGAGAATTTGTCCCAACACTGAGCCCTGGTGTACATTACTGGTGACTGGCCACCAGCTGGACATAACTCCATTCACCACCACTCCCTGGGACTGGCCATCCAGCCAGTTTTAACTCAGTGAAGAGTGGATTTTAACTTGGGGATTTTAACTGGAGGGTTTAGAGGACAAGGAAGGTACAAGGCTGACAGAGAGAAGTGCTAGCTGCATTACAGGGCTGCTCTGCCAGTAGGTTGTGATTCCACTGTTCCATTTTCAAAGCACAATACATGATCATAGCAATCTTTCCTGGTTTTAAAATTGATGGCAGATGTACTCCCCAGATAATGAGTCTCATAAAAAAACTGTATGAAATCTCCTGTTGAATTCGACAGCAGAGGTGCTGTTCCAATTTAAAGGTTACAGGATGACGCAAAAAAAAAAAGAGCTAAAGAAAGGTTATCCTTTCCATTCAGTCTCTGGAACCTGGGTTATTATAGAGCTGACTTTGCCAACACTAAAGCAGATGCTTTTGGATGATTGAAAGCTCTCTCTGGACAAGGAAATGCAGGAATGTTCCCCATGTGTGAAGTGCACAGAGCTGCTGAGGGCCAAGAACTGTGCCACCATGATTTGACACCAAGCTCCTCATGGCAGAGCAGTGCCACTTAAAGTTTCTCTGAAAGAAAAAATCTTATTTTTCTCAAACTGGATGTATTCTATCATGTTGCACTGTAGAATTTTTAAATTGTTATTACTGTTGATCTTGGTGGTATGTATTAAAATAAAATAATGACAGTACTGTTATACTGTCAACTCTTTTTCATTCTTAAATAGGATGTCAGGATGTCATCTCACAGACAGACTTGTAGCTTAGAGATTTGGCAGCAGGTTCTCTTCTGCTTCCTCTACACTGAAGTCTTGATTCTTATCAATGGAGGATGGGATGACTCCAGGGACCAGGTGTTTAAAAAAAGACTGGATGTGGCACTTGTGCCATGGTTTAGTTGGTAAGGTGGTGTTAGGTCACAGGTTGGACTTGATGATCTCCAAGGTCTTTTCCAACTTAGCTGATTCTGTGATTCTCTGATTCTGTGACCAAAGCCCTGCTCTGACATTGGCTGCCACGGTGGAGCTGCCTCTTTTCCCTGGGGCAGTGGCAGCAGATGCCTTTGTTATGGTGTGTGACAAGTCTTTGGTCACACAGCTGTTTGAACACAAACATTCCTGTTAAAAGTCTCAAACATGACTGTGGCCAAGGTTTGTATACTGCAAGAGAGCGCAGAGCCTTCATGTCTTAACATACCTGCTGTCAAAAAGTTCTTTTATTCTTTTCTTGTGGCTGTCACAGCTGAAGTTATCCCGAGTTTGGGATTGTGGGAGATGCTAAGGAACACAGCAAAGCAGATTCAGGGGAGGGAAGATATGTGCTGGCATGAGAAGGGTGGGAGATCTTACAGACATCCAGGTTTTTGTGACTGAAATCCCATTCCGTGCCACTAGAGGATACCCAAACTGTTGCCAGCTTGTAAGAAACAGCTCCTTAATCTCTGCTTCCCAGGAAATCAATTGCTAGGAGAAGGAAATGTCTTTGGGAGGAATAAAAGGAATAGATATTTAGGCATATCTAAAAATCTTTCAGGTTTCAGTGGGAGTTCAGTGAATAGAATCATGTGCACAAAAACTGAAGCAGTGAGTGACAGCAAACAGAGGTGATGAGCTGCCTGGATGTAAAAGCTGCAGCTTTCTCTGCATCAGAAAGTGGCTGGTTCTGGGGAGGTGGAACTGATGGAGCAGCCACATCCTGTTGTGGAAAGTCTGGTATGGGAGAGAGAAGGACATACTGAGAAGCTTAGAGAAGGTGCTGGTGGGATATGTCTAGATTTTGTTCTGGTTGGATAGCTGGGATCTGGAGCAAGGCAGAGAAGTGTCCTGATGCCAGTTAACCTTGCAGAGCCAGAGGGAGCAGAGTGAACCCACAGCATTCACTGAGGAACTCACTTCTGAGGTGAACTGCAATGGGAGCCTTTTGTGGGGATCCAGGCGTTGTTTAACTCCTCCAGAAAGACCAAACCATTTCAGACAGGGCAGAGTCCAGTGCTATGACAAGCTTCTCAGGGAACTACCAAGGAACCAGCTCTACCTGACCCCAAATTTCAGGCCAAGCAGGGCTTAAAGCATTTTCTTACCTTGGCCAAGCTTGGCTACATCAAACACACCAGCAGTGAGTCTGACAGTGTCACCACAAATTCTCCTGTTGGGGTGGATGTGGGAAAAAACTTCCTCTCTGACCTCTAGTAACATTCCCTGCTCAGCAGGGTCTCAGTCCTAGAGGACTGTGGTGGGGGAGGTTATCCTGTTACGGTCTGATCTGCATCTTTTGGGCATGGTTAAGCTGACAAAAGTGCTTAATCTGGCAATTAGAGCAACACAGAGTTCTTTGCTGCTAATCAAAGAATTGCTGCTCCTTGTAATACCCATGGCAGAGCTCTGTCTTGGTAAAGTCACTCTCCAGCATTCCTATCCAACACATGCAGGACTAATGTCCAGGATTCATTCTGGGGCTGTCTTTCCAGTCTGTGTCTTCCCTTTGAAGACTGCAGTAGTGGGAATGGGATATATGCCAGGAAAAAAATGCCTCCAAACAATTTCCTCTAGAGACTGGAAATAACTTTTTTCACAGAGGGTGGTCAGGAATGCAACAAGAGCATCCCAGGCCAGAAGGCTGTGCTCTGGGATGGAGCTGCTGCAGCCAGTCCAGAGCAGGGACACCAAGGGGATCAGAGGGATGGAGCAGCTCTGCTGTGAGGAAAGGCTCAGGGAATTGGGATTGTTCAGCCTGGAGAAGAGAAGGCTTTGGGGTGACCTCATTGTGGCCTTGCAGTGCCTGAAGGGAGCCCACAGGAGAGATGGAGAGAGACTCTTGAGCAGGGCCTGGAGTGGCAGGACAAGGGGCAATGGCCTCACACTGACAGAGAGCAGGGTTAGATTGGATATGAGGAAGAAATTGTTCCCTGTGAGGGTGGTGAGGCCCTGGCACAGGTTGTCCAGAGAAGCTGTGGCTGCCCCATCCCTGGCAGTGTTCCAGGCCAGGCTGGATGTGGCTCTGAGCAAGCTGGGATAGTGGAAGGTGTCCCTGCCCATGGCAGGGGTGGAACTGGATGATCTATAAGATTCCTTCCAATCCAAACCATTCCATGATACTGTGACTATAAATTAACATGACCTGCCTTGCTAACTAAGGTCAGACAGACACTCATTTTTCCTTGGTCCTGGTGACATGGATTTCCTGATTACCTATTTCTCAGTGTTTTTGTACCTGCCCGCCTGGATATCATCTGTATGCTGCTGGCATGAGGACCTGCTTCTGTTCTTCCGAGGGCTGTATATCACTGCTGAATAATGCAGGCAGAAGTCCCTAGAGCTCGTGTCCTGCAAGTCATTATGCTGGATTGACTGACTCCACGCATGGTGAACAAGCTGTTCTTTTTAAAACACTGATTTACTGTCTCAGATTGCAGTAAATTCTCCTGTATAAAACCAGATTAACTCAGGTTTGCAAGGAGACAGTTTGTTTTAAGGTATCTAAAAACACTTTAATTGCTCTCTTGGTTAAATTTTGGTCATTTCTTCTCCCTGTTGTCTTGATCTCAAAGTAGGATATAACACACCTGAATATTTTTTTCCTAGGCTGTTGTGGTGCTTTTTCACCCACAGGAAGTTTCTCCAGCTGTACCTTTGCAACCTTTCAAAATTTTTTCCATAGTTCCCTCTTCTTTCCCACCTGTTTGATCTTCTCCTTTTGTCTTATGAACTGTGCCAAATGCAGACACCCCTTTCATTCTGCTGATGGATTGTGGTAGAGTTAAAGGGGTTTTTTTTTCCCCTTTCTGGTAGCCCTCCCAGAATAGAAGTGAAAATTTTAATGCCATTTGTGGATAGGGCTGTTGGGGGGGAAAAAATCCTTACTTTTACTCACCAGTATCTGAGGAGTGAGATATCTGTGCTGGGAGAGAAGAAAAGAATGGACAAGGGACTTTTTTTACTAACCTTCTTCTGGCTTTTGGGTTTTCATCTGTAGGAAGCCATACCAGGGTTCATAACTCAGCAAAACTGCTTGCTTACCTGCCATTTTAAGTATATTGAGGTTTCTGGGGAATAATTCAGCTCATACTTTTTATATCCTGGGTTGTTTGCTTTGGTTTTTTTTTT
>VZRF01002264.1:92517-150458 GCA_013396875.1 Vireo altiloquus
TTTTTTGCATCTCTGCATTCAGCTTGGTTTTGAAGGTCCATGGGAGAAGATCTAACATGGGCTGGAAGGTAAACCTTATCCCTGGTATCCAAAAGTGATATTCACTGTGCCAGCCAGGAATATCATCCTGGTGTCTGGAAGTTCTGTGGAATGGAGCACTCCTTCACCGTCAGCACGTGAGAGTGGGCAGGGAAAAGGGACTGGAACCTGGTGGGGAAAAAATTCCAGGTGCAAGGTGAAACAAGTGGCTAGTGAAATGCTTGACTGCTTTTCAATTGAAAAGTTTGGGATATCCTTGTCAAAGTGAAATGGTGTTGGAGGCAAGCAGCGTCAAGGGGAGAGGCAGATAAATGGCACTCAGTGGGCCCAGGAGGTGAAGTCACCCTGTTTTTGCTCTCAGTTTGCAGGGTTGGGAAGTGCAGGTGAAGAGAAGAACTGGTGCTGCCCTTAGGAGCTCTTGCTCCATGCTTGGTGAAGCTTCCTGCTCCTCTAGAGGGTTTCTCCCTGGAGGAAAGAGAGCTGGGGCAGGGCCGAGGTTTATGGAGCCTGTGAGGGAGGACTCTGCTATGGCATTCCTCAGCTGGAGAAGCTCAGAGCAGCTTGGGGAAAAAAAATCAAAACTGAGGTGATCAAAGTTAAAGGAAGGAAACCCTAGACAAGAAAACCTGTTTTCTTTTGCAGCAGAGAGCACCTGGCAAGGAGGGTCACAGGAATGAGGATAATCCTGTAAGGAAAGTGCTGTCACACCTTCAGGATCCACCATCAGGAGACCCTGAGACTTGGAATGATATGCACACAAGGCTCAGCTTTTGCTGAACCCACTCCTTGGTAAAAACCACAAACCTGGAGAAAGAACAAGCACATTTAGGCAACTGCTCAAGGAAACAAAACATGGTCACTGAGCAGTTGTTTGCAAGGCAGCTGCCAAAAGCACAGGCACAACTTCATTTGGATGAGTTTTGTGGCTACCTTACAGGAAGAGAATTCCTTGGAGGTTCACAGCTGTTCCCTAAGGTGGCAGAGTGGCATTTCTGGGATGTCTGACCCGTGGCTGTACCAGTGGCTTTCCTTCCACTGCACTCCTGTCAAAAACTCAGTCCCTTCCTCCCCTGCAACTCTCTAAGGGAGAGCTGGGTCAGGTTATTCCCATATTAAATGCCTCCCCATTTCCATTGGTGTCTTCTCCACTAGTTTTGCCAGGATTTTAACCCATGGGATCCCACAGTCCTCACAGGTGTCTGTCCCAGTATATCCCACTGACAGTCCAGCCCTTCCCACTCCGGTTGTTGGCCAGTGCCAAGGTAAAGTAGGGCAGCTAACTTGGAGTCCATCTCTGGTTAGCCTCCAGCAAGGTTACTGGTGCACTTTTGGCCACTGGAGGGCTCTGGTTTTATTTCATAACTATGAGAGAATGATATTAAAAATTACCATTGTCATGGACCAAAAGGAGGGTCTAAAATCCTGCAGAAGCCTCATGCCTTATCCTAATACTTGAGCATGAGAATTGAAAACAAGATGTCCAGCTTGCTGCATCACGAATAACCAAGAATCTGGGACACTTGCTTGCAATTATTTAGGTTATTACAATGATTTTCTCAGCCTCCTGAGGTCTGTCTCTGTGCCAGTGCAGCAAAGATGTGCTCACAAAATCTGGTTTTGTGAGAAGGAACCTTGGCACTGGAGAACAGAGGCAGGGGGGTGTGTGGAGGGAGAAGCAAAGGTAGATCCACACCACTTTCACAAGATGCTTTTGTCAAGGGCTGGTCAGGGGTAGGAAGGAGCAGAAACCTTAGATTGTACCTACTTGAATTTGCTAAAATTCTGCCTTTTTCCCTCTTCCCCTCTCATTGAGAGACCGGTGCAGCACAGGAAGGATGCAGAGAGGATGCAGCTTCCATTCATTGCAGAGCACTGCAATGCATTCATTGTGTGTCCTTGAAGGAACCCCACCTTTTGCAATTGACCCTGAGCTTTAGCATCAGGAAAGCTTTTTTTTTTTAATTTTTTTTTTCCTTCCTCAGCTCTGGTCCTATTTTTAGAGCCTGTCGTTGTCTCAGGGGCTTCATAGGCTATTTTTAAAAAGACTTTGCAGGCTGCCAAACCATTGTTATTTTCTCCAGGGTGATGTCCACACAGTGCCTGTAGTAAATGTGCCTGGCATTTACCAGAGGTGATACTTTAGAACATATAAACATTAATGTTGAAGGTGAAAAATGCTTTTGCAAGCAGAGCCCCACTGTGAAGTGTTTCATTTCCACTGAGCGTCCTTTTGTTTGCCTTGTGGCTTTCCCCTTCTCTGAAACACTCTTGGTCTGACCGTCAAATTGCTCACTGCTGCATGAACCTGATCTGTACATTATTAGATCATCCAGAGTGACTGTAAATCAGGTTTGGTCCAAGTCTTGCAGCATGTTTAATGTTTTTAAAAAGCTTTATTTCTCCTTGCCTTTTGTATTGGGAATGAATTTCACAGAGCAATCTGAAAGAAACATAGGGAAGAGTTGAAAGGGTTTAAAACATGAGCAGTAGCAGATATTGGTAATAATTATCATGGTATCATCAATTTTGGTGGAATTTCTCAAATGAATCCAGCATAATCACAGCTTCTTTTTACCTGTGGGAAGGGAAAAAAAAAAAAAAGCAAAAATTCAGGAACAGTTATGTAAAGATGTGGGAGCAGATGTACTGCTGGTGTAAGCTGGCACTGCTCCACTCATGTCAGTCAAAGGAGTTGATGTGGGGGAACATTTGTCTGCAAGAGAAGCAAGACTCATCACTGAGCTCTGGCGGCTCCATAGAAATCTTAGAATGGCTTGGCTTGGGAGGAACATCGAGGATCACGTGGTTCAAACCCCCTGCCATGGACAGGGACACCTTCCACTATCCCAGAGCCCCATCCAGCCTGGCCTGGAACACTGCCAGGGATGGAGCAGCCACAGCTTCTCTGGGCAACCTGTGCCAGGGCCTCAGCACCCTCACAGAGGATGATCACACATCAGTTCAGTGTAGTGTTTACCTATGTCATGCTCTGATCCCCTCACAAACGTGAGAGATGATGTCTGTATTCAGTCTTTTCATGGACGCTTAAGCCAATGTCCCTTCTATACTTCCTGCTGCAGACAACACTTACCAAGAGGACAATTCCTGTCCTTCAACCACATGGATTTGCTCCTCGGGCTGTACTAGCTCAGCTGTGCCTTTGAACACCGATTTTACAGACCACAGACACATGTGGAGCACCTCCTCCATCAGCCACTTGTGTGAATGTCATGGGAAGACTGAGGAAAAGTCTCTGTGGGGGGTGGTGAGCCACCCTTCTGCAGAATGAAAAGGCATAGAAACTTAAACTCCCTTGTTTAGTAAAATTTGAGATTGTAAACACTTTTGCACCTTTGAACCTTGAGTGCTGGTCAAAGAAATAATGCACAGTATACAGGAATGGGTCTTTGTGCTCTCCTTCCTCTGAGTCCATTCCCTGAACCCATGGAATCTCCAGAAGCTTGACAAGCTGGTGGAATTTATTTCAAATATAAACCTCCAAGGGATTTCTCTTCCATGAGTTTGACCAGCTGAACCCTTGTAAACAACTACCACCCACAACATCCTGCAGCAAGGAGTCCTACAACTCAGCCCTCCTGATCAGAGTCACCTCCTCTTACATGAACCTGTCCCTTTGTTGCCTCTTCACTCATATCTTGATTTCACGGGGTTGCTCAGGGCTCCTAATTTCCCAGCATCCAATTTTGGTTCAAAAGGCCCATCTCAAGTTCACCAGGAGACCTTTGAACCTTTGTGAACCTAACCTGAGACTCACATTTGAAACCAAACCAGGGGAGTTTTGCCCAGGTTTGCATTTCATTGCAGGTGCATCACACTCTCCTTACATTTCATGCCACTGGACCTAGAACAACCATTTGGAAGCCCCCAGGAAAACTGCCTGCCTTAAGTCCTGTTGGCACCAGCCCCATGCTCTGAGAAGGCACCAGTTCTGCTTCATGCTTCTGGTAGCTGAGCTGGTTGGCTGCCTCTGAAGGTACAACTGGCACAGCAGATGGCTGGGACGTTAGCAGGGAATTTATTCAGAACTACGCATAAATGAGGCTGCCTTTCCTCGGAGGGAATGGCAATGGAGAGCACGCTCACATCCCCACCCACATCTGCATGGTGACATCCCAGAGCTCCGTGGTGACCCCCAAGGAGCCAGCCTGTCTGTCACACACCAACTCCTCTGCACTGCTCTAGCCCACAGTCTGTGCCAGCTCAGCGGGGCTGTGGGCTCTGTCTGCACCACTGAGCAGCGGAGGTGCTCCAGCAATAGCTGAACCCACTCAGTTCATGGGGGAAAGGAGCAGAGTGTCCACCTCAGGGATATCCTTTCAGACACCTTTCGTGACCTGTGCCCAGTCAGCAGCCTTAGGTCACTGCTGTACTTCCACTGCAAACTGGGTATCAGCAGTTTGTAGCACTGCTGTGCCAAAGGAGTGGCTTGGAGGAATCTGAAAATCTGATGGGAATTGAAGGGTTGGGAGAGGAGGGATAGGAATCATTAGATCATAGAATGGCTGGGTTGGAAAGGACTTTAAAGATCATCCATTTCCAAATCCCCTGCCATGGGCAGGGACACCTTCCACTATCCCAGCTTGCTCACAGCCACATCCAACTTGGCCTGGAACACTGCCAGGGATGGGGCAGCCACAGCTGCTCTGGGCAACCTGTGCCAGGGCCTCAGCACCCTCACAGGGAACAATTTCTTCCTCATACCCAATCTAACCCTGCTCTCTGTCAGTGTGAGGCCATTGCCCCTTGTCCTGTCACTCCAGGCCCTGCTCAAGAGTCTCTCTCCATCTTTCCTGTGAGCTCCCTTCAGGCACTGCAAGGCCACAATGAGGTCACCCCAAAGCCTTCTCTTCTCCAGGCGGAACAATCCCAATTCCCTGAGCCTTTCCTCACAGCAGAGCTGCTCCATCCCTCTGATCCCCTTGGTGTCCCTGCTGTGGACTGGCTCCAGCAGCTCCCTGTCCTTCCTGCACTGGGCTGTCCCCAGGGCTGGAGGCAGCTCTGCAGAGAGGGGGAGATGATCTCACCAGAGCAGGGCAGAGGGGCAGGATCTCCCCCAACCTCCTCTGCTGCCAGCACCGGGGGCTCAGCCCAGCTCAGCGCTGGCTCCCAGCACACACGGCCAGGGCAGGGCCAGCTTTCCCAGGCACCCCCAGTTCCTTCTGGCAAAAATTCTATTTTCCTGGGGAATAATGCAGTGTTAGAAGCTGGTGTTGCAGTGAAGATGGCTGAACAGAAGGAAAGTTGCAAACCCTCAACCCCCTTCAGTGCCTGTTTGTAAGGGTTAAGCATCTTCACCATGAGCTGAAGCAGATGCGAAGGGCCCTTGGTCAGAGGCTGTGACTGCTTGCAAAGATAGGCACAGGTCATAGGATTTGAGCTGCCAGTTCCTTGACTTCTCTCTCTGCCCCTGGAGTAGCTGCATTAATTTTTATCTTTAAATATTCCTGCTATGCAAAAAAATCCCCACTGATATTACCACCTCTGAGTCATGCCAGCATATTTGTATCCTGGTATATTTTAGGAGCAAAGCTGCTGGAGTTCAGTAAGTATAAAGCAGGATTTGATAAGGAAGGTAGTGGTAGTAGCAGGCTATTTAGATAAGGGAAAGGAGGTGTGGTGCGCTGACAGTAAGTACTTGGCACCTTGCAGTATTGATCCCAAATGAGTTTGGTCCCTGAGCTGTTTCTCAGTCCCTGGATTTTCCATAGGTTAAATTCCTTTCTTCAGGCTTGGAGGATGTATCAGTGTTATCAGCCTGATAGATCACAGGATATAGAACTGTAGGAATTCCTGAGCTGGAAGGGACCCACAAGGATCCCTGTGTTCAGCGCTTAGCCCTGCAAAGCACAGCCCCAAGAAGGTACACTGTCCTTTGCTTCAGATTTGTTCTTATCACTATGGGCACTTGAGGACCTCATCTAGTAAGGGATAAGAATCATGTATCACTATTGCATATAGGTAAAACCTTATGAAAATGAAGGCCTTGTTGCCTTTGTAAAATCATGCTTAGGCCATGCAGAAGGACCGTGAGAAAAGCCCAGGAGAAGAAAAACAATTCATTTTTACCCGTGTAAATGTAGTATCAACAAAAGCAAGAAAGTTAAACAATAGAAGGAGAAAAACAGCAACATATCTGCACCTGGTATTTTTCTGAATGCTTGCATGCTTGAATGCTCATGCTGTAGGTAGCCAGTGGTAGTATATTGTAGTTAACAATAGCCAATGAATCTACTGTAGTAATTTAGTAGTCAATGGCTATGTAACACGAATGATAACATCCAAAGGTCTATAAAGAGAAGCTGCTTTGTTTAATAAAGGCTTTTTGCACATTATCCGAGGCACAGTCTGTAAGTGTCGTGGTTGCCCCAACAGCAACATATCACATCTGTCTTCTCTTCCCCTCAGGCTGCACAACTAATGACCACTGACATGGGATCAATGCCGTGTTGGATCATCCAGCATCACCGCTGGAAACAAAGTATGGATATTTCTGCTGCACTATTGATAGCACACATGAGAGCTGCTGACCACAGCTGCAGGAAGTACAGCACCTGCTGTGATATAAGACCTGGTGGGACAGAGTTATTCTTGTACATTTTGTATTCTTGCAGATTTTTGCATTTGAATGGACACTTCATGTGCTTTTGCTCTGTGGCTATGCGACATTTGCTTTAGCAATGGAAGTCCTCAAAGGAGTTTGCAGTGTCCTTTCTCAAAATTCTTCTCAAGGTGTAGACTCTTGCTGTGTCCTATTCCTGTGCCTGTGCCACAGTGGATTTGTGTGGTACAAGACTTGAGGTGTGGGTGGAAACCTGTGAGGCATCCCTGGATCCATAGTGCCCTGGGGTTGTGCTGGACCATGCAAGCACAGCAGTGCCGAAGGGTGGGTTCAGGGCCATCCTTAAGGGATGGCACTGACATAGCTGCTACTTCCCAACTCCCTTGCTGCTTTATTCCAAAGAAATGGTCATCACAGAATGGTTTGGGTTGGAAAGGCATTGAAGTTCATCTCTTTCCACCCCCCTGTTACGGACAGGGATACCTCCCACTAGCCCAGGCTGCTCAGAGCCCCATCCACCTTGGCCTCGATCCCAGTGATCAGATCAGCGCTCTGCCTTTTCAGTCCTATCCCAGAAACTCACCTTCTCCTCTGAAATACAGGGGAGAAGACTTTCACTCAGTCTATATACCTGAAATACAGGAGAGAAGCCTTTCATTCAGTCTCTATCTCTAAAATACAGGAGAGAAGACTTTCACTCAGTCTATATACCTGAAATACAGGAGAGAAGACTTTCATTCATCCTGCAACCCTGAAATACAGGAGAGAAGCCTTTCATTCAGTCTCTAACTCTGAAATACAGGAGAGAAGCCTCTCATTCAGTCTCTAACCGAGCTGCTCGTTCAGATCTGTGTGCACACAAGCCCTGCTTGTCAGGCTGTGGTTTCTGGGTTGCTGCTCTGCAGAGCCCTCGCTGATATTCCAGGGGAATTGGCTGGCTTCAAGGCAATGGGTTACCTCTGCTTCCAGCTGCTAGAGAGCCCGGCAAGAAGCTAAAAATACCTCTGAGCCGACACCTAATGTCACTTCTCTCACGAGGGGTTTGTGCAGTTGCCACGGGGATCTTAAGCAATTGCACAGGGGAGGGGATAAATCTCTTTATTTTTGTGAATAGAGGGGGAGGCGCCCAAGAGAAAAATCCCTCTATGAAAAAGCTGTGCAGCCCCGTGCTTTGATGCCTGGGTTGGAAAAGCTAAATGTCCACGGATTTAGACCAGCCAATGGCGTGTGAGTGCTATTTTTGGAAAGCACAGTGCAGAATTATGGCACATGCATCACATGTGAATTGGGAGAGTGCAAGCTATTTTTGGAGCCTGTTTGCATATGTGCTGAGTCAAGGTTTGCACACAGAGCAAGGCTGCACCTAGACTCTCTCAAATCTGCTTTAGCAAGGTTATTAGCTTTCCAGCAAGCTCTGGCTCCCAAAAAATTCTTTCTCCCTCTGATTTTATTAGCATCTCAGCATTGCAGGGAGATTAATTAGAAAAGCCAAAAAATTAAGTGCAAAAGGGGAGGCACAAGGAAAGGGGAAGCAATTTAGAGTTGAAGGGGGATGGGTTCTGAAAAGGTATTACCTAGGTAAGCACAGAAAGACAAGAACAGCATTAAAAAAGTATGGAAAGGCAGGAGGGGCTCGTAAAGAAAGTGGGAAATTTACACCTTGTGCTGTCATTGCTGAAGTAAGCCTATTTACAGGGAGCATCCCCTGGGGAAAACAGGAATTAGGGAAAGAAATTAGAGCAGCATTGCATGAATTATAGCCAGCCCTTGTGCTAGTTCGAAAATAAACCAACAGGAGATCCCAAGTCAGAGCTGACACCCTGTCTGGCAGGGTGGTGGTAGCAGTCTGATCAGATGGTGGCTGCAGTCCTCCTGAAGTGATGGATGTGGTTCTGCTGAAGATGTGATCCTGTAGAAGGGTCTGGTCTTCCTCTGAAGGTCCAGTGATGGTTATGTAGCTCTTGTCCTCTGGGAATCCAGTAGATAAAGCTGGTTGTGGTGTTCCAAACCTCAGATTATATCCAGGATGGAATGCTTCATCCCTCCCCCTGGGCGGAGCATCTCACAATGGGCTGATGTAATTTTATGAGTCATGCAGTGAGGTTTGATGGCCCATTAGCAGAAGATATGTCCTGGAGGGGGTTATCAGGGATGTGTTATGGAAGAGATGCAGAACACTGCCCCACCTGGCTTTAACAGCTGGCCCAATAATAGAAGATATCCCCTAGAGAGAGTTACCAGGGATGTGTCACAGAAGAGATGAAGAACACTGCCCTGCCTGGCTTTACCAGATGGTGATGGAATATGTACTGTTGGTTACACCTTACATTGTAACCTAGGACATTATCCACCCCTTATTCTATCACCATCTACATTATAGCCTAATCAATACCCTCCTTAATCTCTACATATATAGACATACACAATGAAAACCTTACACACAGTTCTCACTTAAGATTAGATCTCCTTGTGGTACACAACGTGTTTCCTCCTCTTTTTGGATTACCCACCAAGGGTAATGAGGTCCTTGAGTAAAACCAACCCCATGGATAGGTTTGCCTTTGCCTGAGGTGGGATTAATCCAAACAGTCTTCCCTAACATACCTCTCATGTGTACCACAGGGACTTTGTCTCCATCCACTGTGAGCAAGGGTCCGTAGTGGGCAGGACCAGCTCGATTGATGGACCCTCGGGTATTGACCATCCAGGTGGCCTCTGCTAAATTCACTTTCCAATTCTTGAAGGTCCCACTGCCAAGTGCCTTCAGGGTAGTCTTAAGTAGTCCATTGCACCGTTTAACATTCCCAGCAGCTGGTGTACGATAGGGGATATGATATATCGACTCGATTTCATGTTCTCTGGCCCAAGTGTTTATAAGGTTATTCTTGAAATGAGTCCCATAGTCCAACTCAATTCTCTCAGGGGTGCCATGTATCCACAAAATCTTCTGTTTGAGCTAACAGCAGTTCAGGTGGGGGAGGCATCAAAATGTTCTTGTCTTCCATACTTCTCTAGGATGCTTTCTGCTGTGCCTTGAAGTCTTTTTTTTCTTTGAAGGATTTATTAAGGAGCTCTAATTTTGTACGGTCTGCTTGAAGATGAGCTTCAGAGCTTTTGTCAAAAGCCTCCCAGGCAAACAACTGAGTCTGTGCCATTGAAATGGTATTGCCTGTGTAGCAAAACAAGTTGTCACCGGCATAACCAACTTCATCTGGATTCTTGCCTGTGTTGGCATAAGGATTCTCCCTCATTGCTCTTGTTTCGGGACCATAATAAGCAGAGTTTGGATCTAGATTCCTCAAGTATTTTGCAATATCTTCCCGAATATGTAAATTTCGGACTGTAATGTGTGTTTTACAGTCAAAGTTCTACCCTGGGATATCAACGTCATCTGCGTATTTGTCTTCACTTTGTCTGTTATGATCTCTTTCTGTCTGTACTTGATTCCTCTTCTCCACACTGGTGTCTTGGGGAGTTCACTTGCTCCAGCTTCCCTGATGCCAACTTCTCCTGAAGCTTCTGGGCTTTCAGTGTATGTTTGGTCAAATCAACCTTGGAATATTCCTTGACAATTTTCATCTGTTCCTCTGAGTTATAAGCATTCCACTGTTCTCTCTTCCCAGCTGAGACTGCACATGTTCATCTGCAGTAATATTCATGCCTGTATATTTTGCTCCAACTTTCCTGGGTCTCTCCAGGCATTCTTTCTTTTCGTGTGCCAGTGCCCCACAGTTCACACAGGCTCCTTTGCTGTACCTCATGGCCACAGTGTGCTCCTGAGCTCCTTGTTTGTACCAATCTCCAGAGGAGTTACTGCTTCTGCTTCTCTGGCTGAGGCCTCCGACGCTTTAGTGTCTTTTAGAAGGATCTATGTACCATGGTACTGAGGAGATGTACTGAGGAATATGAGGGTTGATATCTTTCCTGTCTTCATCCACTTCAGCAAGTGCATTTCCTAGTTTTCTCTGTTTTTCTAATTCTTTCTTTTTCTTCCAATCTTCCCTTGTTATCTTCTTTGGTTCCTCCAGGCTACCATAATTTTCCCTTCTTGCAGGAGGGGTGTTCGCTACCACACCTGAGGCCATTTTAACTTTTTCCATGCTGGGCCGCAGTGCCACCCTACACTGGGCACCTATCATGGTTTAGCACACCCTGGGTTTTAATTAAGGAGGAACCCACTTGCCACGTGTTAGAAATGAACTAAATTTACATACAATTTAATGAGGAATCCACCTACCACGTGTTAGAAATGAACTAACTTTTACATACAATTTAATGAGGACAAAGTAATCGAAGCAAAGGCAAACCATTTATTAGTTATGAGTCGAGTGTGTGTCTCCCTCTCTGAGGGTCGAACACACACTCCTCAACAAAATGGCTCCATTTTATAGCCTTTACCAGCTGGGGCAATCCCTGTCCCCCTTCCCATTGCCTGGGTACTCAGGAACTTATATTCTTTCCCAACTGGCTACTTTTCTGTCACCCCCATCCCATCCCATCCCACCTCCCTCTCAATCAAATCTTCAACCCCACCCCTGTCCCAGCTCCCAGCAACACCCAACTAACCCACCAGAACAAATCCAAACCAAAACCATCAACAAATAGAACCAACAACTTTCATGATTGAAAGTTGGCTTCAGCAAAATATCACGCATCTCTCACAAGCTCATCCTTAAAATGGTACCCCATTAGCTAAAGATTGAACCCTTGAAAACAGTGGTGGGAAAAGCTGTAAGTTGAGGGATTTTAACATGCGAGCAGAGAACCATCCTGGGTGGCTGTCTTGCTGTGACATTTGAAGCCACGAGAGAACTGTTGTGGAGATGTCTCTATGGCATAGTAAAAAGAGATTCCTCTCCCTAAATGAACTGAAGAAAGATTATTGTAAAAGTGGTAAACTGACTGAAAATCCCAAATTTTGTCTCTTTACATTGCCAGTGGGAAAGGTAAGAAGAGGTTGCGAGGAGGAAAAGTGTTCTGAAGGTTTATTCTGACTCTTATCATTTTTTTTTCAGCAGAACAGGTTAGATTTATCTAAAATCTTGGAAGCCTTGAAGGAAGAACTCCACACTGAAAGTGAACAAGGAGAAAAATGGATCTGGAAAGGGCAGTTGTGTGTAGGCTATGCTATAAATGAGAGTATAACGTTGTGGCATTGCTTGGAAGCTTCTAGGAGATAAACCAGAGGTGCCTGAGACACTCTGCTGCTGCAGCTCGTTTCTCTGGGATCAGCTCCAGCATAGGGAGTAAGAAGTCTGTGAATGCAGCTGCCTCATCTTGGGGCCACTTGTATTTTTCCACCAACACTTCGAAAAGGCCCCAGGGCTTCAGTTTGGGGATGTGCTTCAGATCACCTTTTTTGGTGAAAAACTCCTTGGAATATATTCCTGCCAAAATGAGCTTGTGAGGTATTTTCTCCAGAAGTTCCATGATCAATGCAATATGATCTTCATCTCGTGAGTAATCTTGCCCAGAGTGAGGCTGGAACAGATAGTCCCCTGGTGCCAACTCACAGGCCATGCAGGCCGTGCTCCCGATGTCAGCAGGGGTGTTGTACCCTGACCCTACCAACACCTCCAGGGACTGGTACTGCCTTGTCTGGATGTCTTCAGTGAAATGCTTGTGCACCCAGCAGGCGTTTCCTAGGTCAGCTATCTTCACTTTGAGTTTATCTGCATTCTTAGGCTCAAGAGGACTAAGAAGGAAATTCCCAGCAGCTGATTTTCCTTTGTTGTCTCTCAGGCTGTTCTTCTCATTCTCCTTCTCTGAAGGGATCTCTGTCCTAATGGTTTCCTGAAAATTGTTGCTCTGGTTGCTGCTGTTCATTGGGCTGACACACCATGGAATCCTCTGGGCCCTAGGGCACAAATGAGTCCAACATTACTTCTTGAGGCCTGTTCTCTCAGTCACTGTTGTGCTGAGCGTAATTACAGCTGTGGAAGTCCTCAGTCTTCTGTGTGTGAGGGAGATTGCCACAGCCATTGGCATTGTGAAGGTTGTCCTTGAGTGGCACAGACCCTTCATTCCCAGAGTCTGTGAAGTCCATCATTGGGATCACTCCGTTGCAGTTGATTTCTGTTGCACGTTTTTTCATGCTGCCTTCCGTGAGATTAGATTGCTCCTGTCCAAGGGCTTGTGCTGGCTTCTTGCTGACATTTTCCTCTAGTAGACTGGCTTTTGTGAGCATTTCCAGAGGGGTCTGAGCTTCTTCCTCTTCAGGCTGTGTCTGCCCAGCGTTTGCTTCCTTCTTCATTTCTTCTATCTCTGGCATTCGCTTCTCCAACAACTCAGCCTGTCTTTTCTGCTTCTTTTTCAACTTCTTTTTTCTTATTCTTTGACATTTTGTCAGCTGGTTTTGACTGTAGTGCAGTACTCACTGCAGAGCCAGATGGTGGGGGAACCCCAGATCTCTGCCTCTGCAGCCAGCTTGCAAATGTATTGATCACTCACACACACCAGGATGTTCTCAGGTTTTTTATCTGTATGAATGATTTGACATTTTGTATGCAAGTAATCCAGACCCTGAAGAACCTGGATTTTTTTGACACAAGGGAGCGGAAGACCCTGATAATTTGACTTGATGATCCACTTCAGGAGATGATGCTCCAGAACTTCAAACACCACACAGATATGGGAACCATTCGCTTCTGAAGTCTTGAAGTCATCTAATAACTGAACAGCTCTCTCTTTGCTTGGACCATTTGGATCACTGTTGCAGACCGATTCCAGACACTTGATTTCATCCAGTCCTGTTTCTGTGTAGTGCTCTCCACTCTTCACCACCTTCATTACCTCAAATCTCCTCCCTTGGATGTCCCAAGCTAGCCACACAGTGGAGAAGTGGCCCCATCCAAGCCCCTTAATTTAAAAATTATAATAATTTGGAGGGAAGAGGGGGTGCATCTTCCATTCCAAGGGAGGCTCCTGCCTTCCTTAGCAGACACCTGTCTTTCAAACCAAGACACAAACAAACAAAAAAAAAAGCCACCATAACAATGCCCACAAAACAAACCAAATCAGAATTCCCCTCCAGTTTACGGTGCATGCATACAAAAGCTCGAACACAGATCCAAAATCTGAGGAGAGGCAGAGGAAAATTGTGCAGGACCCCATTTTAAGCAGCTCTGTTAGAAAACCTTTTTTTTTTTTGGCTTTGACACCATTTTATTCTTCATATAACCAGAAAATAGAAAGCAGCACTTTTCCAGATCTTATTTTGGAGTGGTTTTCAGTTAAAACCACTTAGGTTCATCACCTCCCTTTCTGCAACCATAGATCCTCAGCCTGAGAGCTGAGCTTGAGTCTAAGGATGACTTGCACCTGCTGGAAATCTGAGGGCTCATTTCACTCAATACTCAGCTCCCATCCTGGAACTTTGATGAACCCAACCTGAGATTCCTCCTTGTAATCAAACCTAAGCAGAGATCAGTTTTGCCTGGGTTTTAATTTCAAGTAATAAGGTGCCCACCTTCCTACCTGTCTTCACCTTGACCAGGCAGTGGGATGTCTGGCTATCTCCTTGCATATCATCATCTTTTCAGGATATATGATCAGCCTCCTTGTCCTGGAATTTGTAACCCACCCGTTCGTGCTTCGTTGTCATAAAATCAGCCTATTCCAGGTTAGTGTTCCCTGCAGCTGACATGGCCACAGAATCACAGATTATCCTGAGATGGAAGGGACCCACAAGGATCATCCAGCCCAACTCCTGGCCCTGCAAAGGACATCCCAACAATCCCACCCTGGGCCTGGGAGTGTTGTCCTCCTTGAGGTCTGCCAGATTTGGGGCTGTGCCCATTCCCTGGGGAGCCTGTTCAGTGCCTCACCACCCTCTTGTGGAAAAACCTTTTCCTGATATCCTAAACCTCCCCTGACACAGCTCCAGCCGTTCCCTGGGTCCTGTCCCTGGTCACACAGGGCTGAGATCAGGGCCTGCCCCTCCTCCTTTCCTCGTGAGGAAGCTGCAGAACTGCTGTGAGCTCTGGCCTCAGTCTCCACCATCTGAACAGACCAAGTGACATCAGCTGCTCCTCATGTGGCTTCCCCTCCAGGCCATTCATCATCTCTAAAACCCTACTTTGGACACTCTCTAACAGCTTTAGATCTTTCTTATGTTGTGGCACCCAAAACTGCTCCCAGCACTGGAGGTGAGGCTGCTCCAGCCCAGAGCAGAGCAGGACAATCTCTCCCTGGCTGATGATGCTGGACCTGGTGCCTCCAGGACAGGGATGTCCCTCTTGGCTGCCAGGTCATGCCAGCTGATGTCCAACTGGCCCTTCACTGGGACCCCCAGGTCCCTTTACACTACTCCCCAACATCTCCTCCCCAGCCTGCCTGTACACCCAGGCTGGCCCTGCCCTGGGAATGACTCTCTGCCCAGATGGTAGCAAGCCTGACAAGGGCTCTCTTCAGAGCTGTGTGCAAACAATGCCATCATGGATGGATCAGAGTCAACAGCACCGTAATTGCCAACCCACGCAGCCACCTCTGCACAGCAGCATTCCAGCACTGTGTGGAAAACAGAATGCCTGCCTGACCCACGCAAGTCTGCGGTGCCAACAACCCTCACCAGCTGTAAACAGAATCAGAGACAAGGCATCAGCAGCTTAATTCACACAGCACTTCTTGTTTGTGGCAGCAGAGTGGCCATTTTCCACTGGAGAAACTGAGCTACAACAAATCAAAATGTTTTGCAGAGGTCAGTCCTACACTCAGGAACAGTGACTGCACTGTTTGTACAAAACTGATGGTCTTGTTATTTTGGTGTTTTGTATATTGCCTTGCAAAAATCACGTGAAAAAAATCATTGTGTTTGCATCCTGTCTGCTCTCAGATTGTCTTAACTCTCTGATCCCTGGTGTCTGAAGAAATACGCCACAATCTCAGGGGGTTATAGAGTGCTCACAAATAGGTGGCAATCAATAAATTATTACCTAAAACCCCAGTTAGCCTTCATAGATCAGGTAAATAAATTGCACAGTCTATTCTGCTTCTGGATATCTGAATGTCGCAGACTCTTGGTGGTCTGGAAGAAATACTCTCATCAATACCTTTAAAATGGCCTTCCTTTGGATATTTTGAATAGCTGACTTTGAATATTCTGTTTCTTTCAACTGTCTGACCACTAGATTTTATTTTTTATAGTAGATTACTTAATTCACAAGGTTTAAAACTGGACCTTGACTAATAATTCTCATAAGCAATGGGGCTCTTGGTACAGGATTTTTGGTTTCAAAGCAAACATCACTCTTACTTGTGTCAATGCCAGTGGTAAATGTGTTCCACTGGGCCCCTCTCTTGAGAGGACAGAGCAAAACCCTCTGGTCCTTTACATTACCAACTCTTCTAGAGCAACAAGGTTTGAAATAAATAAGCAGTGAGCTTCCTAGGGTATCCCAGAGGTGCCTGAGGAATTACAGGCATGGAGAGTGGCATTCTCCTGCAGCAGGAGCAGAAAGCCAGAGCAGGGATATCCTCATCAGCCTCAGATGGCATCAGATGTCCATGATTAAGCAACTGCTCTGAGCCATGGAGATCCCAGTGATGGCCAACAGAGCCAAGAGAGAGCTCCTGCTTGTCTGAAGCAGTGCTGGCTGGTGATCAGCTGTGTCACTGGGCTCCAGGAGCCAGCACTGCCTGGATTTCCTCTGTCTGCAGACCCAACCCAAACAACCAGCCTGTGGTATAGGCACTGCCACAGGCCTGGTTGGCACCTTGAGCTCAGCCTCTCCCCAGCTGAGATGGCAAATGAGGGTGGGTAAATATAATGGTGTCCATGTTTTCATTGGTCAGAGATGGAAGAATGAACAGAAAGAGGAATGAGCTACGCAGGCAGTCTGAGGAAGATGTTTTGGAACAACAATGGTAGGCATTCCATGGACATTGAAAATACTCCTTGGTATTTAGTCAGATTTGGCACCTGGAATTTCACATATATAATAAAGCCAGCTATAGCAGAACCTTTCCAAGACTAAGGTTAAAATAGACTCTGCACTGTGAATTTCTCTTGGCTGAATATGTGAATAATACATCAACAATAACTAAGCTTTTGGGAGGAGGCACAACTCTATGATGCTGGTCTTAATATTTGGACCTATAAAGTAGCCCTGCTGAAACTGATGAAAAACCAGTGCTATTTGAACCTGGTCCATAACATGCCCTCATCTCCCTTTGGGTGACAGGAATGGTGACCACTTCTGCTGTGTGGCACCCGAGCCACTAAACACCTCCATGGTTAAGGGCAGCAGAATTGTTGTTTTATGGGCATGGATCCAACACAGAGTGCTTGAAGCACATCAGGAGCATTTCTGACTTCATTAACACTCTGCATGTTGAAACAGCTGCTTGAGAGCCCTGGTGGATGAAGCTTTACGTGTCTAATGAAGAGCCCTGAAGGTCGAGGTTTGCCTCTGAAAGGAACTTTATTTGGTTTAAGCCATCCATCACACTGAAATAATGCTGTTGTTGGGTAGGAGACACGACTATTTTTATGGCTGTGTGTAATATTTTCCACTGTCACCAAAATGCCTTTCTGAGTGATAAATGTGTAGATTTCCTGCTTCCCTGGGCCTGAAGGAGCAGAGGAGGGATGGTGGGATGCGGTGCCTTTTCCCTGTTTGTACAAGCAGTGCTGGAGAAATGGGGGAAGCGCCCGGGCTGGAAACTGGCAGTGCTCAGCCTGCAGATGCCCTCTGGCAGGAGGCACATCAGCAGGCTGGTGCAGAACAGGAACTTCTTGTTTGCACAACTCACCATCTGCAAGGAATTGGCTCCATCTTCCCAGCCATGTGTGGAAATGGGACTGCTGCACCTGCTTAACTCATTGTAGCCTTTGGAGAAACCGAAGTCTTCTCAGTGTTCTGACATCACCTTTCTCTTGCCTGGAAGAGCTTCTGTAATCTGGGCCTGCATGACACAGTGGTAACCACTTAGTGCTGGGAAGATCAAGGAAATCAGGCTATAAATGGAAAAGCAGGACTCATCCTGTGTTGTTACCTGCTGAAGAGTTGCTGGGAAAAGTTTCATAGAATCATAGAATGTCCTGAACTGGAAAGGAACCACAAGGATTATCCAGTCCAGCTCCTGGTCCTGCACAGGAGAGCCCAAGAATTACCATGTGCCTGTGAGCATTGTCCAAACACTTCTCGAGCTCTGTCAGGCTCGGTGCTGTGAGCACTGCCCTGGGGAGCCTGTTCGGTGCCTCACCACTCTCTGGGGGAAGAACCTTTTCCTGAAATCCAACCTAACCCTCCCCTGGCACAACTCTGTAATAGCTGTAGGTCTTTCCATTGCTGTGGCACCCAAAGCTGCACCAGCACTTGAGGTGAGGCCACCCCAGCCCAGAGCAGAACGGGACAATTCTCTCCCTGGGCTGGCTGGCAGTGCTGGGCCTGGTGCCCCCAGGACAGGGATGTCCCTCCTGGCTGCCAGGGCATGGCCAGGTGCCATATTAAACCTGTCTTGTCCCTCTCTGAGGTTACAAAAGTGACCACAATAATTGTTTTAGTGATGATATCTTCCTCAGGTCACATGCTAATGCTGCAGTTTTCCTAGCAAGGGCCCATGCAATCCTCTGATGGCTTCACCAGGAAATTTATTTCACAGGATGGAAAGGATCATGGAGCAGTATGTCCAGGTAAAGTCACACTTTGTCTAGCTACTGTTTTTTTCCAGGTCAGTAGTGACAGAGGGGACTGTAAAGAGCAAATGCATGATGCCTCCTCTGTTAGCTGAAGTGGAACTTCTTCAGTTTGGTCTCATACCTTTGTTTGCAAGGTGGGAGTTATGAAATTTGCCTGCTCCTAAACCAGTTGAAACAGCTCAGTTTATCCCCCTCCGACAGGGACAGTTCTAAAAACACCTGCACACATCTACTCTGAGGCAAACACGATGGCAACTGAGAGTTTCCTCAGCAAAACTCTTCCCACTGCCAGCATTTGTGTGACACAGGAAGGCAGGGGAGACAAATAATTATTCTACACTCCACATCCAAATGAAACAAATTTTCCTTCTTTTTCCTTACGCTTGCGTTTCAAGACCTGAAACACTGCCACAGCTCCAGTGTTCTCCAGTGTCCTGAAATGCAATAAAGATATTTTCTTAAACAGTTTCTACTCTTTCTGCTCCTCTCTGACAAGTGAAGGTGTCTTTTCCACCGCAAAACAAGCATTTCTTATTCTTTGTACTGGTGAGCAGGATATATCAGGATTGCTCCCAGAGAGGATTGCCAAAGTCTTCAGGAGTGTGGCCCCACTTTCTCTTTCTGGAGGCTTACATCTCCTTTTAGAAGCAGTGATTTTATGTGTCTTGCCTTTAGCTGGACAGTTTGTTGGAGAAAGCAAGGCCCTGGCTCCAAGGAGTGCCTTTGTCAGCAGCCATCGTGCCAGGCCTGTATTTGCAGCCAGCCCTTCACAAAGCAATGACTGATACTTTCTTGGGAGACTTCTGCTGCTACACAGGTCTGAGGAGCTCATGTAGAAGACTCCCAAGTCCACATTTAACACTACAAAGACCATCAGTAGAAGTAATGTGCTGATATTCTGAGTGAGGGGGGATTCTGCCCCTCTGCCCTGCCCTGCTGAGCCCTCCCTGGAGCTGCCTCCAGCCCTGGGGACAGCACAGGAAGGACAGGGAGCTGCTGGAGCCAGTCCAGAGCAGGGACACCAAGGGGATCAGAGGGATGGAGCAGCTCTGCTGTGAGGAAAGGCTCAGGGAATTGGGATTGTTCAGCCTGGAGAAGAGAAGGCTTTGGGGTGACCTCATTGTGGCCTTGCAGTGCCTGAAGGGAGCCCACAGGAAAGATGGAGAGAGCCTCTTGAGCAGGGCCTGGAGTGACAGGACAAGGGGCAATGGCTTCACACTGACAGAGAGCAGGGTTAGATTGGATATGAGGAAGAAATTGTTCCCTGTGAGGGTGCTGAGGCCCTGGCACAGGTTGTCCAGAGAAGCTGTGGCTGCCCCTGGATCCCTGGCAGTGTCCAAGGCCAGGCTGGATGTGGCTCTGAGCAAGCTGGGATAGTGGAAGGGGTCCCTGCCCATGGAAGGGCAGTTGGAACAAGGTGATCTTTAAGATCTTTTTCAAGCCAAACATTTCTTTGATTTTATGATTTTCTGCAGTGCAGAGTAGGGGTGATACAACAATCATGTGGTGAAGGTGCTGCTCCTGTGCATGCCTTCACCAAACCCTTTAGCCTTCCTCAGCTCAACATCAGCCTGAGTTGTTTATGTAGCAAAAGGACCTTCTTGGAGTTACGAGAAAATCTTTCTCCCTTGTTTTCTACTCCAGCTGCAAGGCTGATGAACTTTCTTATGATGAACTTATGACAACAGTTTCTCTACCACCTTTTGGTGTACATATAGACCTTGATGCTCTGAGCTTTCTCTCAGGTCATTTCATGTTCTAATTCCCACTTAGCACTTAGACAGAAATGCCCTGAAGAACAGGAGGCAAACCAAAGTGCATCGTGATTGCATTGGACCCAAGGGTTCCCAGCATCTGAGTTGTTGAAAACACACAGGTTTTTGTAGATTTTGGTTTTTGCTTAGTGGCAGGGGGTGTTTATCGTACTTTATTGCATGCTACTGTTTTAAGAAAGACATGCTTTTAAGCCATGGAAATTTTCAGTGGAAAACTTGGATTAAAATCCCGGCTGAGCTCACATGTTTAATTCCTCGCTCTCAGTTGGAAATGAAGCAATGGAACAATGGAATTTGGTTCACTCTATGGATATGCCTCTGTACCCACCAAATCTCAGCCGATATCCAAACGTGATTCTGTGTAATTCTCCATTCAGTTTTGCAGGGACATGAACAATGAGCTCAATCCACTGTAGAGCAAATACTGGTGAAGAAAAAATGTTTCGCTTCAAAGGGAGTAAAAGGGATATTTGCAATATACCTGTGCAAACCTATGGGAAGCCAGGATAAGTCCTGTGAAAAGTGGGAGCAGGTCACAAATTCCTCATGCACATACAGCTTAAAAAGCCAGCACAACCTTTGTTCACTTTTCCTCAGCTTAAAAAAAAAACAACCTGCTCGAGGTTTCTTACACTGGCAGAGTTTTTTTACTCATAGTGGGAGTTTGTTTACTGTTACACATTTGTAGAAGGTGTGAAAGAGCTTTTGTGGAAGAGATGCTGGTAGTGAGGTAATTTCAGGCAGAGTGGGGAACGTGACAGTCCTGCTGTCAGCCCTGGATTCACGGCTGCAGGGTGCCTGTGCTTCCCACACCTACACCAAAGGCCTCCTATCCCTAATCCTCCTGCTTCCCCGCCCCTCAGACTCACTCCTGACCGTCTCCCAGTCTCCCAGGCAGAATAAGAAATGGGAAACACTGATGCCTTAAATGGTTACCTGGAAATGGAGACTAGACAGGAATAAGGGAATAAAGGAGGGATTTACTTGAAAGGCTTTCAGAGGTACACTCTGGGCTCCAGAGGCTCCTGCCTTAGTGCATCCCAAAATGGACAATGACAGCTCACGAGTTCTTCACACTTTGATATCAGCATCAATTCACCAACCAGAACCCAGCCAATGATGGAATTTCCCCAAGCTTTCCCCCCTCTCCCCAAGATGAAGGTTTACAGTTCTTGGGCCTAGAATGGTCTGGGTGTCCTTGGAGAGTGAGCTGGAGAGGCTTTGTTATGTCTGTGTGAGCATGAGAGAACAGCACTGAACGAGCTACAGGAAACTTCAGAGTTACACTAGCAGTACAGGATTTGAAAAACACAGAAGTTAAAACCTAAGGCATTAGCACAGCCTCGGATTCCCACAGCTGCTCCCCTGTGCTCATTCCCTCCCAGCCTGAGAAAAAGGGCAGCTCCCATGTCCCTACTCTTGTCACAGCCCTCAGAGGCAGAGATTTGGTGTTCATTTTACTTTGGTGAGTGCCATCTTGCCATCTTACTGTGTGACACATCTTGCAGTGGAATTCAAAGGACTTGGGGGCTGACACGAGTGATAATACTCCCTGGAAATGCTGGAGAGCAGCAAGCAATGGGCCCAACTTGGCTGAGGAGATGTTTGGCTGCAGGAGACTGACCACACTCTGCTGTTGTGGTCTGAGAGTCTGATCCTCTCTGCTTGCAGTAGGAAGGCAGCCTGTCTGTGCTTTTTATTTCCCCTTCATGCTCTGGCAGACCAGAAAACCTTTGGAAGAGCACCAAGAGTGTGTGTGTGTATTAGAGGACCAACGCAGCTGTGTGTGGAAGTCAATATTCCACAGGCAGCACCTTGGGTGAAAGGCAAGAGATGAGGTCCTTTGCAGCAGGTTTTAAGGCTAACTGGGAGCTAGGATGGGAACATAAGTAAAGCTCTTCTCCCTTGTTCCCTGAATTCTTCCCTGCTTCTGGGTAGCCATGCCTGTACCTCACCAGTCTTGCCCGCTGTTCGAGACTGAGCTGGTGGATGCAGGGTAAGGAAAGCATTCTTTTGTATCCCCAGGAATGAATGAATGAATGAATGTCAATTCTTGATCCATTTTATGACCACCGACTAACCTGTAACTCAGAGCTGCTGTCAGCTGAATCCAAACAGCTGCTGGTACTGCAGGTCCATCCCTTACCACCCTGAACAAACATCTTCCAATTGGAATCTCAGATTTTGGCCTTGGTCAGTGAAATTCCGTAACTCTAGATTATTTTCCTGTTTGGTCATCTCAGCTTGCATGGAGATAGTGTTGCTGATTGCCTAATATTCCCTAGAAATTTAGTAGAACTATTATTCTATCCCCAGAGCATTAAATTAGCTCCTCTCCTTCTCTGTGGAGAATAATTTTGTCCTAGCCATATTCCCTATTCCATATTCTGCCAAAATACAGAAACTTCCTTTAAAAAAATGCACAGCTTTAATTTCTTGTTTGCATTAGGGATAACTCCACAGAGTGAGGGAAGTGCTAGTGGTTGAATTCATGGCTTTGTTTTGACAGGCATCATCCTGAAAGAAGGTGTACACAGGAGCTTGTGGTGGAAATGAATCCATGCAGGTGTCAGAAGCCAGACACTGAGACCAAGAAAGGCTTCTGGACAAAGTGTGAGGTACAAAGCTTGTTCTGTCAAAAAACAAGACACCCTTTCTTTATCCTACTGAGAATCCACAGCCAGAATTTTTTTTCTGAATATACTCTTCCACCTGAGGAGGTCCCATGGATTTATTTTTCCCCAGCAAGAAGAATCTTTGTGTTCCTTATTCCCAGTCATATGGTCAAACTTAGAGGTATGTCTTTTTCTACTTCACTCCGAACTTTGCTTTCTAAACTTTGCTTTACAAAGGAGTTGTTTTGGCATCTTTTCACCCTGTTGTCCTGCGTCTGTTTGCTGTACAGCAGCCTTTCTTTGACTCTAATGTATTTTAAGCAAGTCTTTGATGAGCCAGAATAGCAGCTGTCAAGGGATTCATGTTTTTCTTTCTGCAGCATGAACCAAAAGTCAGAGGAGCAGCCCAAAGGAGAACATTTGTGTTCAGTACAGAGACAAAAAAAACCCTTAACAAACAAATAGAGAAATAAGTGGCAGCAGAAGAATTTCAGCCAACTTTCACTGTTCTCCAGGGTGGTTACAAATCAACTGGAAAATACAGCCAAACATTGTCATCCCTGTTGGTGACAGATTTGCTGAGCACAGGTCATTTACAAATCTTCCTTTGTTTGTACTACTTAGGGGCATTTGCTGAATTGATTTTAATTTCTTCTTATTTTTTCCTCTTGAAACACCTACTGGCAGTATTTCACAAATAGCTTTAGATCCAGACAGCAGTAAGAGAAGGTAATTTATCACTTTTTTAAATGAACACCGTGCTTGGACTGATGGCACTGAGGAGTGCATGGAGAAGCTGCAGCTTTAATTAGGCTAGCTGATAAATTTGGAAAACACAGGCAAGCTTTCTGTCACACAGTCCCCTCATCACACTGAGTGCTCCGTTTATTTTCATGTTCCTCCCATGTAATACCACTGCAAATCTGCAGAAATCAATAGAGTTACATTAGCATAAAATTAGGGAGCCCCAGCAGTAAATCACTCCATGAGTTGTTGTTGATGAGCTCTGAAGCAGAGCTTTATTTCCTGAAAAGGTCAAGGTGATGGATTGTGCAACAAATTTTACCTCCTCTGCTACATGTTTATTGCTAAATGGCCTTTCAGAGAGCAGCAAAGTAGGACATATCTTACCCTTCCCCACAAGCAGGAGGTTTTCTGAATTTAGTAAGACAAAATCGAGGTCCGTGATCCTGCTGGATTTGGTAACCAGGCTGTGTCTGTTGCATTAAACCTGGATGTGTCTGGGGACATCCCTGGGAGCTGGGAGGTCACTGCCTGTGCTGGGAAAGCCCTGGCATGGAACTGACCCTTCCTAACTAGTCCTAACTCCAGTCTGCAGGCAGTCATCTCCTGTTTAGGAGCAGTCTGTCTGATCTGGGCCCTTCTTCAGCTGCTTTGAGCCCAGAGCTGCCCCAGTCACTGATCAGATGGGAAGTTTGGGTGCCAGTCCTGACTCATGTCCTTTCCCTGCCTCGAAACAGAGCTATCCCTGTCTGCCAAGTGTCCCTGATGGATAGCAACATGTTCAGTTTTACACTCCTTGCTAAGTTAGAGGATTTCAGCAAGCTGGAAGATGAGGAAGCAGTGATATGAATATATGGATGTGATGATGGAGACAGGGAGATCAGCAAACTAAACAAAAAAGGGTAAAATTAGAGTTCAGGGAGAAAGATAACAGCAAGGTGATGGATCAGAGAGATGAATGTGAGCTCCAAGGTAGTTCAGAAGGCTGTGGGAGCTTGCACAACCCATTTGCTCTAAGGAGAATTTAATGGTTTTGAAGGCGTTTAGCTGGTGGAAGCTTTGAAGAAAAGCAGTTTTTGCTGAAGTCAGGCAGCCAGAGACACCTGTATTTGAGGGGATGAGCAGCAAAGTTAGGTCTGACAGGCTTAAATTCCACACTGGGGACTACGACCTGGGATGACTCTGTGAACTTAAGGATAAAGCTTTGGGATTTCACATCATAAATTCTCTGACCTGGTGCAAACAGCAAGCATTAAAAGGGGGTGAAAAACTGAAGGAGAGTAAAGGATTGGGATGGAAGTCCAGAGACACCATGAAATGCAAAAGTTCACCCCACCTGCCACACAATGTTCACTCCTTCCTCTGCATGAGGACTTTTTGTGGAACACTGAGCCCAGGCTCCTGGACTCCATGAGGAGTGCCTGTAGGTGATAAGCCAACACTTCTGTGGTGAGGCCTGAGAATGTAATATTCATGTTTCTTCAGAGTGGGTATTTTATTTTTACAACCTCCTTTCCTGATCCTTAAGGACATTATAAGACACAGCTTGGGAGTGTTAGTCTACGGAAATTGCTCCTGCAAACCTGACCTCAAGCCTTATGACTGTCCAAACCAAATATAAAGCCCATTAATTGTATTTATTTATTTTTAATTATTTTTTTCCTCAGCCACAGAAGTACTCAGGAGCCCAGAGCAGTAGGCCCTGGAATCCAGGCTGAAAATACAGCAAACTGTTCAGACTGCTTCCTTGAGAGGTCACAGGAAGACAGAAATATTTTAATTTGCATTTTAAATATTTGTACAGTGTAAAAGAACATTAACACTGAAAAACAGAGGTCTGAAAAGCTGAACAATGCCAGAACTGGAGTAATTTGTACTACACAGAGGTTTTAAAACTTTTGCAGTGGGATTGGAGCAAGCTCTGAAGGTTTCCCCTCAGGTAACAGAGCAAGTGAGCCAGCCATGGCCAGGACAGTCACCAGGAATGTGGGAGACTTGGGGATGAGATCTTGCTCTGCCATCTCCAACATCCCCTGTAAGTGCCCCAACTCCAAAGGCATTTCTGTGTCCCACTCCTCCCTACTGCAGCTGCTCCTCTTTCCATAAATAATTAAATATTCATCGAGCCAGGGACCTGAACCTCAGTTTCCCACATCCTGTGTGAACGCCTGAACATCAGCACTGTCAAATCAATCTCTTGCAAAACGCTCTCCTCTCTCAGCAAGTGTTTAAGTATTTATGCAGGTTAGAGACGCTCTAGCAGGGAAAACTGTGAAACACCTGCCCTGGGCTAGAAAGATCCCTTTGGATGGGGCTTTGCTTGAGTACAGGAGAGACAGGAGATGCAGGATGAAGTTCTCTTTCTAATCCAGGTATTGAGAAATAAACCCACTTGTTACACACAAGGAAAATAGACTCTTTCACACTGCTTTTTATCAGGAGTTTCCTCCTGGACCCAGGATTCTATGTCCCCAGAGTTTTCATTGGATGACAACATTGCCACGAAAGGTTTCTTTTTGCCACGGCCACATTTTATAGCAGAAAATTTGCTGGAAACTCCTTAACAAGCCACACAAACTAGGGCTTGTTGCAGCCTGGCACTCTGGGTGAAAGAACAGCAAGCAGCATACACAGACCAACCATCTTCTGCACAAGCCTTCTTCAGGGAACAGAAATTCCTCCTTTACAGGGGAAGGCGCAGGGGAGAAGATCCTGATATCTACTGGATTTCATAGCTGCACTGGGAAGAAGAGCAGGGCTTAAGAGCTAAAGCTGTGTTTGCAGACAGTGGCCAAACCCAGACTGGGCGTATCCTGAGGAACAAACCCAGCGCAATCCTATCAGGGACTGGGTTAAATTTCCAGCTTTGCCTTTAAGGACCTCATTTGCAAAGCTGGCTGCTGCCTCCTTGACCTCTTCATACAATCATGGAATGGCCTGGTTTGGAAGGGACCTTAAAGATCATTCTGTTCCAATCCCCTTCTTATGGGCAGGGACACCTTCCACTGCCTCAGGTTTCTCAGAGCCCCTTCCAGCCTGGCCTGGAACACTTCCAGGGATGGAGCAGCCACAGCTGCTCTGGGTAACCTGTGCCAGGGCCTCACCACCCTCACAGGGAACAATTTCTTCCTCATATTCAATTTAACCCTGCTCTCTGTCAGTGTAAAGCCATTCCCCCTTGGCTCTGCCATTGCCAAAGGGTTAGTAAATTGGCTGGAAGGAAGAGAGGGAAGTGATGAAAGGAAAAGGAGGTATTAGTGAGAGAAGATATTAATGAAAGGCACACTAGTAACACAGAGGGATGACAGAATAGAAACCATTTAGCAAAGAGAGTTAAAATCTTTCATAGCTTTTCCCTCAGAAGACCCTGAAAGTGAAACCCACATTATGCAGCAGCACAGGGCATGTCCCAGTCTTTTGGCCATGCCTCATGAGACAGATCCACATCTGGACTCCTCACTGCAAATCGAGGAGACCGTGTTGGCACCAAGCAGGCACTGCAAGAAAAATGCAGGATTACCCTCATTGTGGGTTGATTGCAGAGCTTGAAAGTGGTTGTCTGAGGGCAGGGATACCCTGTACTCCAGGCTGGAGGCAAAAATCTTTATGGAAGACAAACAGAGCCCAGATCCCAAGGTACCAGATGTGCCCTTGGAGAGAACTCAGTTCATACAGCATTGCCCTGAGTTTCCTGCTTGGAGATTCAAAACCTTCCCAGAGATGCTTTGCACAGCCTGATGTTTGACATGCCTGGAGATGGCAGGGGGGGCACCTGGTCAGGGTATCAGTGTGGGAAAGCTTAAAGGTCATGGCAAAAGGGGACACAGGGCTTGCTGAGAGTAATTCTGAGAAGGAGGAAGGAAGGGATACTGAGAGTGCAAGCCAAGGTGATGGAAACAGAAAAAGGAGAGGAGACAGTGAAGGAGGGTCTGCAGCAGGGTGGAGTACAGAGGAAAGTGAATTTGGTTAAATAAAGACACTGGGAAGTGGAAGGGAAGGGCTGAGGTTGAGAACAGATTGGGAGAGAAGGGAGCAGACAAAAGAGGGAGTGTGCAGAGCCAACCTTTGCATGGTTAAATGAAGAGCCTGGGACTCAGAGAAAGACCCCAAAGAGAAATCCAGGGTGTGCAAAGGAAAGATGGCAGCGCTGAAGCAAATGGGGCGGGAGGGCTGCAGGGAATGGGTGGATGCTACTGTGACCGTCACAGTGCTTTTATTTCCATGAGAATGTAAAAAACCTAAGAGACAGGAGTTTTATCAGTTCTCTGCTGCAGGGAAATGCCTTCAAAACCTCCTGCTTAAGGTGCTTGGCGTAGTCACCACCCAGACACTGGTGCTAGGAGATGAATATCTTCAGGCTGCCTTGTTCCCAGGGAGAGGGTGCTCCGGGGTGGGGACACAAAGAGTGACTCAGTACAAATAAATTAAATCCCTGCTTCAATTCAACCACTGGAGAATTTGCTCCCTGTATGGGAAAACATCATCCTAGTATAATACAGAGCTACAAATCCCCCCTTCCTTGCTGTAACACAATCCATGGCATACCCACCGGGTTATCTGTTACAGCTGCTTGTTAGTGGTGGTTAGTCCTTTAATTGGCATTAACTGCCCTGTGTAAACAAGACATGCAAACCAAAGGCAAGAACAAAAGACTCCCTAACTCAGCCTGAATGCAAAACTGCTGCATGTGGTCTTGTTCCCACTGATGCCAGTGATAACTTTCTTCCTGATTTTAGTGGCAGCAGACTCCAGGCTTTCAAAAAGTAACCTCCAGAAACAGCATCTTCAGAGAACATTTATCTCTTCCCCTCCCCACCCCAAAGCTGCTGTTGTTCGTCAAGGACAAACACAAAGTCATTAGGAAAAAATGCTGTGACAGTGCTTCAGAATTTCAGTATCCAGAAGGGTGGGTAAAATATATTTCCCGTGAGTCTCAAGCTACACGTTACCTTTAGAGAAAGCTGCAGGAGTAGGTACAGCTCTCCCAGGACCCAACGGTTGTTTGTTTATAAAATTCTTTTTAACTCTCCTTCAAAGGTGCCTTTGAGCAGCTGCTCTGAAATTCCCCTGCAGGTGGGACAAACCTGGAACCTCAGCAGGTAGGAGGCACCTGGTAGAGTGTCATCTGCACCACGCAACCCCATGGCTTCAGGGGAGGGGACCTTGTGGCAGGAGGTTAGGAGTCTCTCTTCAAACAGGCTGCAAGGGGTTGAGAGGGCAGCACTTCATTAATTCAGCACTGCAGCTTTCTGCACTTTTTTTTTTTTTTAATGCTGCTAATAATCTGCTAACATTTTTAAATTTCACCTCAGAGGTTTTAATGCTGTCAGGCTCTACACCCACTTTTGCCGAAAGAAAAATTCATTATAGCTTTTTATGTTGAACTTGCATCCTCAGAAATCAACACAGTAACTCCCCTTTCCCTCAGGAACGTTCTGCCCTTCAAAACTCAGTTTCTCTGTGACCAGCATGGCCAAAGCTTGGACCGGTCAAAGGTTGGACTTGATGACCTTAAAAGTCTTTTCCAACCTAATTGATTCTATGGTTTATGATATTTTCTGTGCTTTCAACATCTGATAATCCTGTCTGATGGCAGGAATTGTGGCTCTTTTGGCATTCAAAGCTGTTGTGAGGCAGATGGGCGCCTTGTATTTGTATTTGTATTTGGGAAACTTGACTTGTGCTCCCTCATCATCCATGGCTTTTCAGTTGGGGTTTTTTTGGGACATAGAAACACATCTCTGGAGAATCAAGGCATTCAGGGCTGGAATGAGTGGAAGGGAAGCATTTCCACATGGCAGGCTGGGTACAGCAGGGACAGGGTGGTGGCAGAGATACACCAAGTCACATCAGATCTTAATTCTGTATATTCCATACTGCACTGGGAAGGAATACTGGGGGAGAAAGGGGATTCACCATCCCTCTCCCCTGTTAACCCCACTTCAGATCTACCCCTGCGTGTGAAAGTTGCATCTTTTCAAGAAGCGCTGCAGGAAAATAGAGTATGATAGAACAAGATATCTGGTGCATGGGACAGAGCTGCCCTTAGGCAGTGTTAACTTGTCTTACTGACATTTAAATGGCCTAAATCAAGATGACAGAGATGTTAGTGGCATGATGTGAAGAATTGTTCTGTGGGAATGCGTTGTTCTTTAGAACAATTTATATTCAGCACAGAGAATTAAGCATAAGTGGGTTTAACATGAGGCTCACATGTCATCATTTTCCAGCTCTTATTATCTGTGGTGTGACTAATGCAGGATTACTCTTCATCTGTGCTCATGACTAACTTATCCCTGTCCTGTAACCCACTGCAGAGCCTTGTTCCAAATTGCTACTTAGAACCTTGATTGCTACTCCATCTCCCACAGAAACAAAGTGCCCAGGAGGGTGTCCAGTCTCTCTCATCCCGGGACAGCGTTTGGGCATTTCCCAGAGAGGGAGAGGCCACAGAGTCCCTTACTGGGAAAATCCAGCTCAGGAGGACCATTGCCTGCTGGCCTGCTCTTCTCTGCCATCCTCCACCCTGTGAGGGAGAGGATTCTGCCCCTCTGCCCTGCTCTGCTGATCCCTCCCTGCAGGGCTGCATCCAGCCCTGGGCCCAGCACAGGAAGGACAGGGAGCTGCTGGAGCCAGTCCAGAGCAGGGACACCAAGGGGATCAGAGGGATGGAGCAGCTCTGCTGTGAGGAAAGGCTCAGGGAATTGGGATTGTTCAGCCTGGAGAAGAGAAGGCTTTGGGGTGACCTCATTGTGGCCTTGCAGTGCCTGAAGGGAGCCCACAGGAAAGATGGAGAGAGATTCTTGAGCAGGGCCTGGAGTGACAGGACAAGGGGCAATGGCCTCACACTGCCAGAGAGCAGGGTTAGATTAGATATCAGGAAGAAATTGTGAGGGTGGTGAGGCCCTGGCAGAGGTTTCCCAGAGAAGCTGTGGCTGTCCCTGGATCTCTGGCAGTGTTCCAGGCCAGGTTGGATGTGGCTCTGAGCAAGCTGGGATAGTGGAAGCTGTCCCTGCCCATGGCAGGGGTGGCACTGGAATGAGATGATCTTTAAGGTCCCTTCCAACACAAAGCATTTTGTGATTCAGTGATCATTGCTGGAAAGCTTTAAAATTCCTCAGACGAGTCTCGAGGATGGGCACATTTTCTCACGAGTTTTATGTTGGATAAGAAAACAGCTGATGAGACGGCAATGAATCTACATAGCTGGAATGAGTGGCTCATTTGACTGTTTTCCTGCTGTTCTGGGTGTTATCATCCCAGAAGATGCTGCAGAAACTACTACTAGATAGATGGCAAATATATTATTAAGTATGGTTCTTCACTGCTCCAGGACAGAAGTAGTGAATGAGTTCTGGACCATTTCCACACTGAATTTCATGATAAAAGGATATTGGCACATTAAAAATGAGATTCAGTGTCATGAGAACAGACTTAAAGCAAAGCTGGGAAAAATGTATTCTGAAGACAGAATAAAATTTTGTCTTCCACTTACTTTTAGAGAACTTCTGGCCAACTCAGGCCAATTTACAGGTTGAAAGTACTAACAACATTTATTCTAACACATGAATTTTTAAAAAAGCCCGAATAAATTCCTGGGGAAAACTGGGGGAAAAAATTAGAAACATTTCTTCTTGTGGTTTAGTCAAATGCTTATTATACAATTTTTTTACCTTAACCATTTGTGCAGACATTCCATATATTCATTGAACTGCTCCACTTAAAATCAGGTATGTTCTAAATCCTCTTGGTTATCAGAGCTTGAGTCCATCACTAATAAACATGTCTGTAGTGGGGTTAGCCAAATCCACCCCATTTCAGAACATTTTTCTACAGAATAGTTTGTTAACACTATCATATTTAGTGCAAAGGTCTCATGATAGAGAATAATGTATAAATTGTTTAATCCCGCTACTTCTTGATTAAAGTAAAAGTAGAGCCTTTAAAATTCTATCTGAAACATCAGAAAGTCTTTTTTTTTTTTCTCTCTCTCTCCCACATGCACTAAAAGAGAGGCTTCCATTCGACCTGGAAAATCAAAATTTAAAGGGAGGAACAGGGAGCGATTGTTCACATTTCCATCACCTTCTGGTTTCAAAGTAAAATGGCAAAAATAAATAAATAATTAATTAACAACATGATTTCAGGCAAATCTGAGTAGGAGTTCCCTCTTTCTGTTTGGCAATTAAATTAATTAGCCCCTTATCTTGCAAAGCTTAATTATGTGCCTGAGTCATGTGAGACTTGATTATTAGTGGTGAAGGTTAAATCCACTTTATCGAGGCTTGCAGTGCTGAGCTTTCTTGGGTGAAGGCAAGGCAGCAGACACACGGGCAGGGTTTAATAGGATGTTGGGAACGGCAGGATGATGAGAGAAGAGGTGAAAAATCACCAGCTGACAAGGACTGGGGAGTAGGTGGGTGGTTGAGCTCAGCCTCCAAGTGAGCATGACTGGAAAGGAGTTTAATAACTTTCATTTGTCTGGCACTGTGCCTGTGGAAGATGGCAAAGGGCACAACTAAAAGTTGTGCATTGTCCAATCTCCCTGAAAAGCAGACATTCCTAAGGCTCAGAGGACTGCAGAGGCTGAGAGGAGGGCTGCAGGTATCAGGAAAGTCATATTTTGTGGAAAAAATTGTATTCCACAAACTTTCTGTGTCTTCTCAGTTAGTTTCCAGACACCACTGCCTATTTATATTTTTCATATTTTTATTTTTCACTTTGGAAAGTTATTTTAAAAGAGCTGCAGTATCCTAGCTTTGGAACTTCTTTTTCCATGTGTGCAAGTAAACTGGGATCAAATCCCACTTTTGCCACAGCTGTTGTGTGCTGGTAGCCAAGGCAGAGACAGGCTGATGCGTCCAGCATTCAGGTGTGCATCAATCCATGTCTCATTTTCCCATAAAACATCCTCTCTACCTGCTTGGATTGTAGGATGTTTAGGCAGGGACTCATCTGGACTACCTGGTTGCTACCACAAACCAATATATTAATAGTTCACTACCTTACAGCAATGTTAGGAATCAACAGATAAATGATCTGCTCCCTTAACTTTATGAAAAGGCACAAATATTCAAAGCTTTAAAAGTCAAACTACTTGAGGGGAGATGTAGGTATAAATCACTTTTTTTTTTTTAATTGTGAGAGGAAAAAAATCATTATTTTAAAGAGAACTCTAAAAAAAAGACTTTGAAAAAACTAAAAAATGTGAATCACAAACGGGGGAATGCAGGGCAGAACAATAAGAAAGCTATCAAACAGCAGTTACATCACCACAGGTTCCCTTTTCGACTTCTTGAGGAATTTTCTGGTGATAAATTCCTGCTGTGATCCAAATCCTATAGCATGATTTATGGTCACAGAATCACAGAACAGTTCGGAAGGGATCTGTGGAGATCACCCAGTCCCACCCTCCTGCCAAGGCAGGGCCATCCCTCCCCCAAACACACACCCCCCCTAAACAGAAATACTTGTTTTTCTGGCTGAAAATTTAGATGGAATTACGTGAAGCCTGCAAGTCCTATGGGTACCCCCTCTAAAATGGGATTCTTCAGTTCTGTGAAGCGAAAAGGCTTCTGGATAAAAATAAATGACACTGTTCTCTGCATTTCCTGACATGCTGCTTACTCTACTGTTTAACCTTCTGCCTTGCCTTCAGCATCTTCCCTCCCCTGCTCAGAATCCATAGTTTTACAGGCACATTGCTGATGCCTTCAAATCCCCTTGTAGTTCCTCACAGAGGAGGTGATGGAGTACTACATTCTTTATTTACTTGGTTGATTAAAAAACTTGTAAGGTAAAAGAAAAAAATCTACTCAGGCTTCCTTTAAAATGAAGGAAAAAAAAAAAAAGAGCCATTTCTCCAATCTGGAACAAAATGTTTCATTACAGCACCAACAAATAGCAGTGTTTTTTTCAGAGTTACTCAGATTGAAATGGTTCACAATGAAAATTTTGAACTCAGGTTGGGGGAATATAAGAAAATTTCCTCCATCTGATTTGTCTTAGAGGGGTTTTGAAAATCCAAATTAAAAACCTAATTTTGATGAGCAAGTTTTTAGCTTTGTGCTTAGAAGATATTTGAGAGCAAATTTCTTCACAATACTTCTGTTACCAGTTCTAGGGGTGCCCTCTGTTTTGAACTCCTCCCTCTGAAGAGGTTGTGTTGGAGGCTTGATACACATGCTCTGCACTGCAGCAGCTGCATTAGAATCTCCCAGCCTTTCCACACAGCAAATCCAGGAGCTCCACTGGCCTATAAACTCTGGAAATTAATGACATGACAGCCTCAGGAAACAGCACTTCAGATATGCAAGTGCCTCATGGGAGGAACTCATTACTGGAGTTACAGTAAATTGCCACTGAGTGAATGCTGGAGGAGCTTCCCACACTTGATAAGCTCGGTCTTGTCTGATTTCAAGGGCTAAGTGGGTTTTGGCATGATTGAACACTAGCAGCCGTGGCCATCTGAGAACACTTGGACTCCCAGGCTTGTTCCGTGCATGTGTGGGGATGGCAGAGCATAGAGTGCATTGCAGCAGCCCTCTCCAGGTTTTGGTTACTGGTTCGAGCTAAATAAAAGTCCAGCTACTGAGCTAGGCAAGTATATGCTGGTGGGGACCCTGCTGCTCAGATTTGAGGTTGGGTTTGTGTATCTGTGAGCTGCTGGGAGTTTGGGGGAGTGGGGGTGCAGAAAGCCGTAGTACAGATTTTATTTTTGGTCCCTTGCAGGCTCAGTGCATTTGACTAAATATACATCAAGGAAGAAGCCAAGCTTGAACAGCTGCTTGCTTTGCTGGATAAGACTTATATTTTCATTTTAAAAGCTATTTTTTCCCTGCCTTAATGTTAACTGACGTAATAGCAAAGTTAACTATCCTGAAAACACCTCGCCCTGAGGTGTCATCTCAATAAGCTTTGTCAAACTGAAATTAAATCAGTCAACGATTAACAATCAACAATTAAAGTGCCATAAGGACAAAAGGTGTCTCATGTGTCACACCAGATTAGACAAATTGTTTTGTGCTGGCCACAACTTCCCTTTTCACCATCGCAATGTTTGCCTCGTTCATTATTGTGGTTCCTCTCAAAATCAAGCTCTCAGCTCTAGGTGTGAAAGTTCACAATGGCAGTTGTCATGCAGAAAGGATGGCAAATTCTCCTTTCCTCTTTCTGATGGGCTGGTGAAGGAGAGGTGAGCACTACTGCTGGGAACATTGGCAGTGTGTGACTTGTCCTCGGTGCTCAGACACACATTTGATACGGCTGCAGCACTGATGGAAAACAAGGGAGTTCTGCTCATTTTTATGAAGATTAGTGGTGTCCATCTCTGGTCTTACACTGCTTAACTGCCTATTTTTAAAGATATTTGTAGCAGAGAAATGAACTGTAATAAAAGCAAATGCTGCCTTAGTAAGATTTCAAGTGCTGTTGGGAAAAAAATGGAAAACATATTAAACAGAACATTCCCCATCCCAGAATGTGATGGGCTGACATACCCAGGATCAAACTTATGTTCAACTATTGCTAAATAGGCAAAATACTAACTTGCACCTTTCTAGCCCCTGTCCTGCCATTTAATGTGATTTGTTCCCAAAGCAAGATGCAGATTTAATGTAAGAATTAGTGGACAGGATTCTCTGCCACAGGGATGTGCAACTGCAAGGTCATAAGCTTTCTTTAAGGCTTAAAAGCAAAAACACCACCCACAAATATTCGGAAAAAACTGAATATTAGTATTTTCAATGTTCATTGTCTTCTTAACAAGTTTATGCTGCTGACTGGATAATCCAAGCAATGCTGTGTCCTTAAAAATAATTTGTTTCCTCCTCCTCTATTTGCCATCAAGAAAACACGAGTTTTAGTCTGCACTGTCATATTTCAAACGCCTCTAAACCAGAACCCTGCAGGAAATTCCACATTTTGGCTCAGCACCTTAATGCCTGGTGCTTTAGCTCATCAGAGGGAAGGAGGAGACAGATATGGGGGGGCCAAAGTCCTCCTCAGCTGCAGCTCACTCTGCTCTGAGTGAGAGCTTTTGTGTGCATTTTTCACATTGTGAACCACTCTGCGTTACACTGGGGACCTCAGAGGAATTTCTAACAGCATGGGCAGACAGTGGCTGTGATCCAGCTGCCTTCACTTGGCTGCAAAATTAAATTTCTGTTATTAGAAAACTGAAGAATGTCACTTATTCACCTTTCTAATAAAGGTATTCAGGTGTGCAGGTGACACCAGAGAAACAAGGGGTTCACCTGTTGAAAGACACATCCTTTCCAGAAGTTTCTCAAAATCCAAGGGCAGTAGGATGAAAGATACCGAGGGAAGACTGTCCTTAACTGGATTGTATCTTCTGTGTGCTTGAATGACTCAAAGCTTCTGCCTGTTGGAAATGACACCTCTCTGCAGAAGCAGTTTAAACACCTACTCAGCCCTGGGTGGGTCCACCCTGCTGCAATGTTTCTTGACTTGGGGACAACATCTAAATCTGATTAAAAATACTAGCAGAACTACATCTCTTCTGCTCCAGCATCTGTTTTCCTTCTAATCTGCTCATTGCTAAAAATCTGTTTGGAGTCAGATAAGATCTATTTCTGTTCTACAGTGAAAAGCTCAAGCAGAAATACAACTAATTGTTGAGAAGGAAATTTAGGCACACATCTGCATTAAGAAGGGGCATGCAATTAGAAAGACCATTTATCGTTTTGGTCAGTTTGTATGATGGGGTAGACAAGGTAATGAATTAAAATCAATCTGTGAATGGAAATGGAAGAGACTTCCAGTCTTCCTTAAACTTTTTGGTTAGTTTTGTTTGACTTTATTTTATTAAGTTGGTTTTGCTGGGAAGAAAATGTTTGCAGTTGAAAATTTCACTAGAAATTTTTCTGGAAGGTAACTCTGGTGAATCTGATCAGACAAAAAGTTTTTATTGTTTTTTCCCCTGTAATTTCCAGAGGTGGATTCTCCCATGCTGGAGTCCCATCGTGGGACTAGAGCAAGTCTGCAAGTCCACATTAACAGAGACCTCCCTGCAGAGCTGCATCCAGCCCTGGGCCCAGCACAGGAAGGACAGGGAGCTGCTGGAGCCAGTCCAGAGCAGGGACACCAAGGGGATCAGAGGGATGGAGCAGCTCTGCTGTGAGGAAAGGCTCAGGGAATTGGGATTGTTCAGCCTGGAGAAGAGGCGGCTTTGGGGTGACCTCATTGTGACCTTGCAGTGCCTGAAGGGAGCCCACAGGAAAGATGGAGAGAGACTCTTGAGCAGGGCCTGGAGTGACAGCTGGGATAGTGGAAGGTGTTCCTGCCCATGGCAGGGGATTGGAACTGCATGATCTGTAAGGTCCCTTCCAACCCAAATCATTCTGTAATTCTATGATTCTCTGATCTCAGTTTGCCATATCCTCAGTGGCTTAGGCTCCAGCACCTTGGATCAGCATCATGGCAATTCCTGGTGCCTGAGGCAATATATTATAGCTCTGACTCAGGTGTAATGAAATGGGGACAGCAGCATTACTTGACCTTGGGAGGAGCAGCAAATGGATTGAGATGTATGAATCCCTATTTGAGCAGTTCCTCTGGCTGTGACCAACACAAAAGGCAATGGAATCAGCTTAGGTCCATTTTTATAAGGTGCTGGCAAATGTGGGAGATGAAGCAGATCCATTTCATTAGGCTGGTGCTGAAGGGGTGCCCTATGAACACTGTTAGTGGCCACCGTGGTGTTGACAGCACTACCTTCCCAGTGACACAAACCCATCTCCTAATCACTTACGCTCTCTAAGAGATCAATTACACTTTTCTCAAGTGTTGTGGGACCATTAACCTTAGCTTACTGCTCAAATTCAGTGTGGTTAATTATAGCCTAAGTATCTAGGCTTTCATCTTGCAAAGGCAATTGGATATGGGAATCTGCAGTCCTTCGTACCCTGAAGTGGTGCACAGGGGTGTTGTGTGCTGCTAAACAGCTGTCATGTCCTGCTCTGGGAGTTTTTCACAGAGGGAGATGCTGGAATTTATAAAGGCAGCTATTTTTCTGTGTATATTCAGTGTCAGTGGAAGTGAGTAGGGATATAAGCAACAAATAAACACGGCTGGAAGGTATATCGCATTTCAGAGCAGTAGAAACATAACCATTCTTTTTGTACACCAGTCAGCAGGAATATAACATAGCTTCAATATGAAAATCTACCTTTTTATATCCTCAGTGATCCAGCCTTTGAATTGCAGTTTGCTGAAGAAACTAAGACTGGCCCTTTCAACTGATTTCCTCTTCAGCTGATATATCTTTGGCCTCTTTCATTTGGTCCCTCTCATATGCATTTTCAATCAGCTGATATTGCCATTTCCTAGACAGGAGTAGTGATTTTTGTCTAAAGTCTTGTTGTGCCTTCCTCAGGGGCAAGCAGAACCAGGCCTCAAATTCTACCAAGAGCTACAATACCCCTGCATTATTTTTGCCCTTCAGAAGGAATTCTACCCCAAACCAGAAGCTGTGTCTTGGTACAAAATTACCTTGGCATCCAATGAGCCTTGATTATGGTCAGGAGCTGGGACAAACTTTAGTGGAAAGTAAGGAGGGAACGTGATTGGCATGTCACTCCAGTCCTGTGACACGGAGAACACATGGGCTGCCTTGGCCTTGGCTGACACACTGCTGGGTCTTACTCATCCTTTGTGAATCACTGTTTGCTGTGCACAGGCCTTCCCTGCACTCACAGCAATCTAAATGGAGTGAATCACCTGGTTCTGATGTATTTGTTGATATCCAGATTCTGTAAGAGCCACTTAATGGATTCTGGAGAAGGATCTGATGAACCTTGCTTCACTCCACTCACCCATAGTCCTCTAAAGATTTTACAGCCCCTGCAATGCTGCTGGTCCCTTGCAGCTCTTCTCCACCCAGACCATACTTCTTTCACTCACAGTTTTAGCAACTCTTCCTAGATTTTTTTTCTTGACTTCCTTTTTTTCTTGGCTCGCCGTGTGCCAGGATCCCTTCCTCACCTTTCAGCCATTTGGGCTGCCAAACGTTCCCTTATCTTGTGTGTTTCCCTCCTCATCCTGGTCCTACTCTGCTGCTGCAGAATAGAAAGATCTTAAGGCAGCAAAAGTAAATTGTGCCTTTTGTGAGACATGCTGGAAAGAAGGGCTCTGAATAAGTTCTGAATCATGAGAAATTTGAGATTCAGAAGGCATTTCCCACAGAGGAAGCTTTTGAGCTCTCTGAGTTTAGGCCAGAAGGAAAACTAGTTTGTGTTTCCTAAACTTTACGGTGAACAATGCTGGACAACAAACCTGCAGGGAGCTGCATGATTTTCCTGGCCCAGGTGGGATGGAGAGAGGAGGCAGGAAGGACTGATATAACTGAGGCAATGCCTGCCCAACACACAGGTGGAGGATGGGAGGTGCTACATCCCTGGTTTTGTTTCCACTGCCCTCCACCCTGGCTCTGATTTTGCTCTTGGTAGTGAAAACCTTGGGCACTTCTACTGGCAGTGCTGGGCAACGGAATTTAGACACAGTACAGCCTAAGAAATTGAGCTCATGTTGCAGAACGTGAGCTAGCCAGTGATAAACTAAGTTTCTACAGCACTGGGTGTCCCAGAGCCCTCAGAGAAGGAGAGGCATCATTTTCTCTGCCATTGGCCTGTTTGAAAGAGCACCAGAGGCTAACAACAGCAATCTCTACATGTTTATTATTCTGCCTCTGTTCTGGAAGTCAAAATTTGAAAACATAACCTCTTTCCAGGCTGAAATATCTCCTTCCCATTTCTGAGAGTATTTCCTCCCTCTCCCTAAGTCTAATCAAGGGGTAAACCTCTAAAAGTACTCAGATGCAATACAGAGTAATCATCATTACTGTGTTAAAAAGTCGATGGTGTGGAAGCCTCTGAGTAGCCAGCTTGGTAGTATTTATTGGGATTTAAGAGCTTACTGTAATTATCATGTCCAGTAACTGCCTGGATTGATGTGTCAGGGGAGAAAGAAAGGAAGCTGGAAGCATGTCTTCTCAGGGTGTGCACAAGGTCAATGGATGCCTGCATGGGCAGATATGAGTGTATAAATATGTATTCCTTCAGGCAATTTTATGTTTTACCAGCCAGCTCTCCCTGTTTTTCTGACATGCCTTGCAAGAGATCTAACAAAGGTTAGGTCTATCTGTAGACTGAGATCATGAGCTGATGTGATTTTGTCCAGTCTTCATGACTATCATTTTTCAGGGCCTACATACTTCCAGAAACCCAAGTTTTCCATGAGATTGTCTTTTTTTTTTTTTTNAAATGCTGCCTTAGCAGGTGAGTTCCTAGCATATGACTCAAAATCACTAGAGGAAGCACATTTTACGTGACTCTGGAAGCTTGTAGCCACAGAAAAGTCACAGCAGATTCCCAGCAATACACCTTTCTCTCGAGAAAGTTCATAACCTTGCCCAGGGTCTCTTCCCATCTATCCCACTGGGCTGGATCTATCCTTTCAGCCCTTTCTGTGGTACAAATTTCTTTCTTGGTCTCTGTTGGAAACCATAGGAAAATCTGAAATATCCCAGGTTTTTGGGTCTTCATCACAGTCTAAGACAGAATTCCTCTCTTATCATCCCATAATTTCCAACCAGGTGATTTTTTTTATTTTTTCCTGAGAGAAAGAAAATAAGAAGTCTTGTTTTAATTAATCTTTTCCTAAGGTAACTTTGCTGCCTTGAGGTCCAGGATAAGATAATCCTCAGGATGATGGAGTGACATTATTTGGTGAACTTGCCACTACTAATGTAGCACTGCTGAAGTGTAAAATGGATTTTAAACTCATGGAAAGTCTAGAAATAAATGTTCCATAGGTTCATGCCTACATTAGATTCTTCTATACAGATACAGATACAGATCTACAGTCTATGAAAGAATGAAATGGGATTTTGATATTTTTAGGTGCAAAGCGGCCCAAGACTAGACATGGTTTTTGTTTGTTTGTTTGTTTGTTTTTTATCTGGAATTTTCATTGAGCTCTTGAATGTTTATTTCATATTCTTTATTATTTATGCAGGGCTTCCCCATCTGCCCTTCCCTTATTCTCTGAGATCCTCCCCATCGTCTGTCTTAGGGGAGCCTGGCTGCCGCAGCAGACTCTGATGAGATTAGTCACAATAATGCTGCAGAGTTAAGCTCCTTATGCTCAAGCCTGGGAGAGCTGGTAATATTATCCACAGAGCAAAAGGCTAAAGCTATGTTTGGCCTGTGTTCTTTCATTCAAATTACGGCTTGAGGGGGTGGTGGGCAGATGTGGTTTTACCACCTGAAACCACTTTCCCAGAATCACAGAATGGTTGGAATGAACTTTAAATATCATCCAGTTCCAATCCCCTGCTCAGAGCTCCATCCAACCTGGCCTTGGACACTGCCAGGGATGGAGCAGCCACAGCTTCTCTGGACAACCTGTGCCAGGGCCTCAGCACCCTCCCAGGGAACAATTTCTTCCTGATATCCAATCTAACCCTGCTCTCTGTCAGTGTGAGGCCATTCCCCCTTGTCCTGTCACTCCAGGCCCTGCTCAAGAGTCTCTCTTCATGTTTCCTCCCCTAGTAAAACAGCAGACATTTTCTGCAGTTATCATCTTCACCACTTTTGTGACATCCCACAGGGGTGCTGTGAGTTGCCCTGCGAATTCAAGTGTGTTATTTTGGCTGTGACTGGATAAACATTATATGACATATTTTGTAACCCTCTCTTTAGCAAGATGCCCTGGCAGGACTTTCATTGGCTTCACACTGACCAAGAGCACATTTAGACTGAACATTATGAAGAAATGCTGGCTAGAAAAAGGTAACACTGTGAAGCAAATGAGCCTGTTTGAGGCTGTATTTTGACATAAAACATCTACTTGGGAAAGTCACAGAAAGAAATTGTAACACTGCAAAATACTCCGAGTTACAATTTAAGTTTGGGTCACTGAACTTTGTACCCCTGCTCTCTATGGACAAGAAAGCTCAAATGAAGAGCCTGTGTGAAAGGATTTTTCCTATTTCCACATCCATCTTTGCACATTTGCATTGTACAAGCAGATCCCTAAAGGCCAGCCCTGCATTCAAAGCATGCACTTAGCACGAATTGCTTCTGGCAAGGAAGCTATTCCTAGCTTTACCTTGAACAGGTAATATTCTAAAATCAGCTTTGTTTAAGCCTGAAAAATCCACAGAGGAGGTTGGAGAAAAATACACAATATTTCACTGTGGTGGTTTTCATTTTGGGGTGCATTGGGTTTGCAGGGCACAGTTTTGGTAGCAGGGGTGAGAAGCTGCTGGAAGCCTCCCCCATGTCCAACAGAGCCAATGCCAGGTGGCTCCAGGATGGACCTGCCACTCTGAGCCCATCAGGGATAGTGGTACCACCTTGGGATAACAGATTTAAGGGGAAAAACCCCACAACTACACAACTGCAGCTGGAGACAGAAGTTCAGTGTCTGAAAACCAATAAATATTTAGGAAAATACCTGTCTATAAGGATCTGAGGTATCTGAACTGTGTCAAACTTTGATGCACTGAGTGGATAAATCTTCAGAATTAATCAGATTTCTGTCCATACTTCCTTGTTTCACTGAGTCTTGTCTGAGACACCATTACTGAAGCCTGTTCTCCTGTAATTTGCACTGTCTTTTTATCTATACCCAGTGCTTGTGTTCACCCATGCAGGGACTTCCATGTCCAGCAGGTTCTTGCAGCTCAGGAAAATAAAATACTGTTGGACTTGGGAAGGTTTGGAGAGTTTAACTGCTGTGCTTTCAAATACACCCCCAGCTGTCCACCCTGAATTTCTGCTCTTGCTTCACCCATAGTAAAAGCAGCACAGGAAAATACTCTTTTTCTTTCCCTTCTCAGGTTTCTACTCCAAGATAATCAACTTAAACTTCTCAGCTAGGTAGGTTTTTCTAGGTACATATGACTGCCTGCTATTTCTGTTGCACAGACAAGCACAGGCACAAAAATCCTGATTTACACGAGTCAAAACACCAGCACAGCTCAGCAAAAATGCTGCAGAGCCTAAATGAATGCCACTGGGTTGGGAGAGATACTTTTGACTGCTTGTGACTTGAGTTTTCTGAGCATTTGGAAATATAAAATGATCCCTCGGACTTAGCTGAAATAGTTTGCATGTTTTGGGGTTTTTTGATTGTTTGTTTTCAAGTCAAACCAAAAATTTCTTATGGATGTTTCACAAGTATGCAGCAGGATAGCACATTGCTGATCTGTAATAATTAAGATCCTGACACCAGAAGATGAAAGGCACATTTTAGCTGTGATGCTATCATATCCCTTTCTTTTTTTCTGTTGTTCACTTGTTTTGAATGCATGAATTTTTTTGGGGAGATGTTGAAATGTTGGTATCTCTTGCCTAATTTGAATAAATGCAGAGCATTGCATTTACTCTACATGGTATCAGAAACGCTGTTTACTTTGAAAACTTTGTCAAGCTCCCTAGAAAATAATGATGCTATCTTTTAGTACTGCTCACTTACCTGCTGCTGCAGGCTGCTCCTTGAGGCTGTATCTGAACTTTCTGACCCTTTTTTTCACTCTTCTGGCATCCTCAGTGAGGAGAAAATCCATCAGAAGCCATGACTTTGCACTGTAATAAGAGCTTGAATCTGGCTCCACAGCTCCCTTCTGCCAAAGGCCCAAGGCAGAAGAGTGGGAAGAGGGACCTCTGTAAAATTCTTCAGGACTTGGAATGGGAACCATCATCTTGAAGTGTCCATCCCTGTTTATTTTCTAAGAGAGATTCAGAGTTTCAGAGGGAAAGGAAGGCTGTGCTTGTATTTATGAAGCTTTGGTTGTTATTTTGAAGACATTCAGTGACCCATGGAAAATGCTACTTAGCTCCAAAAAATAGGAAATTGGAAAATTCTTCCATCATAAAATATGAGTTTTAACTCAGTGTGGGCCTGAGCAAGTTGAAAGCTCTTGATTTGCCTTTTTTTTAATGATTAAAAAAACATAGAAGGAATGAGAAATAAAATGGATATTTTTAATTGAGCTAAATCTACCCCTGGATATCTTGTGCATTCCTTGCTGTGATACCTGGTTCTCCATTTGAAGGTTGCTTTTGTTTTTGTCCCAGCTGAAAGTAGATTGGACTAATCTGCTAAAAACTCAAGTTCTTAATTCCACAGCACCATGTGCCCAAATAATGCTGAGACACAATGTGATGAAAGTGGGTGGAAAGAGCAGATAGGAAAGGAACAATGCCAAGGAAATATTCCATTTAAATGCTGCACAAGGGGGACGTTCTCTGCCCCTCCCCTGGGAAAAGTATGGGAAAATCAGAGCTGTTTGGGAGCCTGAGGTTGGAATTTTAGCCAACTCTGTAGATTGTCTTCAGGACTGTGTCCCCCATGTCAGTAAGGGCCAGCTGTCTCTGGACTTCTCCATTTGCTTATTCCTGAGTTATTTGAATCGATGTGCTCATATTGCTGAGAGCCCCACAACAGGAGAGAACTTGCCACAGATCAGCTGCCAAGTGGGGTTTTTTTCCCTCTTTTTCTGCTGCTTCATAGTAAGATGCAGACGATGGAAAAATGAACTGGCTCATCTTGGCAGCGGGCAGTGCTGCATTGCCATCTGCTGCAAAGCCACAGGTGTTCCAGCATGGAAAATGGAGTTAAAAAAGAGGACTTGTGAGGGGTTTTGAAGGAAAGGAGGGCTGCAACAAGGCCAGCACGCTTTGGATCTCAAGTTCTTGCTAAATATCCAGAGTAAATGTGATATTCCTCATGCCACAGGAGATCCCTCTGGCTTATAACTGCATCCAGGACACCTCTGCTGGTGGGGAGCACCATTTCTCCCAGCAGGGACAGAGAGCTGGGAATTCCTGTCACAGCTGGGGAGCTACCCAGGAGCAAAAAAAGAACAGCACAGCAGGGGAAGCAGCACGAAAGGACTGGGAAAGATTTCTTTTCTTTAGTGATCTAAGCTGGACAGAGCCAGAGGTCATGCTCCATTAGGAACAAACGGTACTGTTGCTGCCTCTCCAAATTTCCAGATGCATTGCTGAGTGTCAAACTGGAGATTTTTATATTCTTCTACTGGATCAGGGCCACCTGAATTACATATCACACGGACATGCAAACTCTTGCTTCACAGATACTGCAGTTTACACAGGAAATGCAAGATGAGAAGGGGAGGAAAAATGTCTGGACCAAGAAAATGCTGCTGCTGCTGAGGGTCACAAGTGAGAACCAGGGTTCTGGGACTAGAATCCAGCACTTACAATTTTATCTAGGTTTTAGGATTTATCATTTAGGATTTATTCTTTGGATGAAAACAAAGATTGTCCTGTCCAGAGTTTGTCTCCGATACTTTTTCAATATCTGTTTCTCTCTGCTTCTTGCAATGTGTTTGAATTTCATGGACTCATAGAAGGACTGGGGTTGGAAGGAACCCTAAAGATCATCCAGTTCCAACTCCCTGCTAGAGCAGGGACACCTTCTACTATCCCAGGTTGCTCAGAGCCCCATCCAGCCTGGCCTGGAACACTTCCAGGGATGGGTCAGCCACAGCTTCTCTGGGCAACCTGTGCCAGGGCCTCAGCACCCTCACAGAATTTTTTCCTCATATTCAATCTAATTCTCCTCTCTGTCAGTGTGAAGCCATTCCTTCTCATCCTCTCACTCCAGATCCTTGTAAATAGTCTCTCTTAACTTTCTTTTTCCTTTTAGGAAAGGAGGTATGAAGGTATCAGTCCCTCTACAAAATATATCTCAGAGCTCATGGCCTCAGCAAGTGGTGGGTGTACATGTTTATTTGCTTTTATTGAAAGATTCTTATACATCAGAGTGCCTCAGGCACAAAGAGGTATAAAAGCCAGAGCATAAATTCACCTTTTTAAGCTTACACAATATCTTAAGGAGTGTCATTTGACAGAACTATAGATCTGAATAATCTCCTTTCCGCTGCGTGCTGCAGAACGGAGCTGTGATAGATGCAGGAGCCACTGCCAAGGAACCTGCAGAAAAAATATGCAAGAGGAACAAGAACAGATCACCACAGCGAGGCATAAACCAAAAACCCGAGCAAGAATAAATTCACACACGCTGTGCAAAAGGTATCTGAAACCATCTTTCACAGTTTAGTCGTTACCTTCAAAAGCAGCAATATTTAGGCACCATCTTGCTGATTTCAGCCCATTTTCCAGCTGGACATATTCTCTGAAAACAAGCAGATATTTTTCTATCCTTTTTTAGAAAACAGGAAGTTGGTCATGCTGGCTCAGATCAATGAACAGTCAGAAGAGACCTCCTGCCTTTATTCCTGGCTTGTGCTCGATGCAAAGCTCCTCCTTGACTTACTTTCCCAGCCAGACATGTAATGATGCCGGTAAGACACATACATTACTTGCAGAACCCTGTGGGGAATCAGGGCACACCATAAACCATAAGTTTGGATTATCAGGATGTCAGATGTTAAAGCTACAGCTGCAAGTGAGACAGAGCCTCAGCCAGACCTTCCTGAGCACAGCAGCATTATTCCACTGATGAGACCCACTGCCGAATTTCCCATGGCTCAGCTGTCTCTGTGGCGGGTAAAAATCATTCTTGTGCAGACAACACGCACGGGGTTTATGAATCACTTGAATGTCCTTTAAATCCTCAAAGCAGGGATTAAGTAGGACTTAAGAGGAACATATGACTTGTGCTTGTCCTCAATACAGTGGTGACTTTCATATTATGTGAGGAAATAGCTCCTTTGATTGTTCCCTGTTTACTTGGCGCTAGTGTCACTGGATGTCCTTGCTGTTTCCCTGGCTAGAAGGAAAGAGCAGCCTGGTCTGCTCCTACAGCTCTTCCCCAAACGTGATTCCACGGCAAATGGACCCTCCAAGCCCTGCTGTGCCAACTCCTGACAGTACTCTGATTAATTTAATGCTCCGAGTTAAAATTCCCAGATCCTTCCTGTGGCTGGCTGAGTAGGTGGAGCTCTTTGCCTCGGTGGGCTGGCTGGCTAAGTGAAGCTTTGCACAGTGAATTTGATTTCTGTACCAGCTCCTCCTTAACGAGGAGGATTCTCCTTTATCTCCTTCAGTTGATTGTTTCCTCTGATTTTGCAGCACAAAGGTCAGAGTTCTGCTCTGCACTCTGATTTTCCAGCTGGTAGCAATCCAATGAGATATGCACAGTCACAGATGCCTGTGTGTTAGAGAGGTGATCATTCTTTAACAAGATTAACTCTAAAAATTCACAGCTGTGGATAACCTGAAACTACTCATTATTTGGGATAAATTTAATAAATTGCAGATACCAATTAAAGAAGGATTTGTTTTATGTTGAAATACATTATTTTTACACATTTTCTTTTTTTTTCTATGCCATTCACCATCTTCAGCTGCTATATTTAATGGATTTTCAATCTCTGCCTTTTCCCCACAGTACAAAATACCCAAACACAGAAATAGTGTTGGAGATGAAGATATCATCTGATATCTCTTCTTAATGATTATATTTCTATCTCTTTTTATCAAACAAAACATCATAATTACTTTTCTATTGCTTTGCTGTTGTAGGGAATTGGCTTCACTGAACCACACACAATGACCTCAGGTAGGTCTAGGTAAAATTTTCATAAGGGAACATGAAATCCATCCATAGTTTGGGAACCCTAAATAAATCCATATTCAGTCACAGGAGAAAAGGGATGGATTTGCCACGTGTAAAACATGCCAGGCCAATGGAGGCCTGGGTGCTTGGGTATCACCTGTTCTTGCAGGTAGGTGGAATTCCTTTCACTTCACCCAGGCCATGGAAATTTCCATAGGCAAAATGTTGGCTTGTGAGGACAGAGGCAAGCACAACCTCTTGTTTTTAAACTGTAAAACAGTTTATGTTTTTAACAACAACAACCAGTTTATGTTTTTTTAAATCAAATCAATAAGCACGAGGGAAATCCAAGATTATGATTATGACAGGCTCTGGATCCAAATGGTCAAACATGGATCACCTTGAGGTTTCAGGCAGACACCAAACTTCCTTCCATGAGTGGGTTTTGCTGGCTCTGTCCCACATCTCAGAGGCTGAGATCTGATCTTTGCCAAGGGTTCTGCTGCTTTGGGGATGTGGCTTTGAACGGTGATTACCTGTGTAGGAAAAGCAGATATTTGGTAAGACTGGGCCAGAAGAATGGTCTGATATTCTGGCTTGGATTTGGAGCATGCCAGTGCATGTCTTCACCTCCTACATGTGCTGTTATTAGCAGAACATTTGGAAGTTGGCTGCTGGCAAGGAATTTTGCCCTGTGCTGTTGTGTTTGCCCTACAACATCCATCTCGCCCTGCTCACTGCTCACTGCCCCTTGTTGAAAGGCTCTTCCTGGCATGCCTCACACTATCAATGTATTTCTCTGCTACACACTACAATGGGATCATTATCCTGGGATCAGTCCTTAGACACCACTGAAGTCAAAAAATACTGCTGTAAGTGTTGAATATTTACTTACTGACTGCTGCTTTGAGGCAATTGGACACAGACAGGAGGCAACACAGCTGAATGTCCTTTCTCTTTTCCTGCATAATGCACAAAGATTTGAAAGTGGGACATAAGGGGGAAAAAGCTTTAGAAATTCTACAGGCAAGCAATTTGTAAATAAATCAGCAAGTTGCCACATAGGGAGGGAGAGATTTGTCTGAAGTGTAATGGCCCTACTGCAATGTGCTCATGAAGCACTCAGTGGCATTTTAAATGCCATGAGACTTGATTTTGAGACTTCAAGTGAAAATAAATCATAAAAAGAGGTGCTCAGAGCTCAAGAGCTGCGATCTAACAAAGCACATAAGGAATACAACCAACAGGAAGCAGACCATTTCCTTCTGCCACAGCCAACACAGAAGAGGCTCCAGAAAGAGAATAGGTCACCAACTTCTTGAGTCCAGAACAGACCCTGCCTAGATATAAAGTAGGACAAGACACAAAAAAGCAAGACCAAAAAGCTGGAACAACAGCAGTGCCCAAGGCACAGAAGAGATGGGGCATCTCTTGATGGCCTGGTAGTGTCTGAGGGGTGCCTAGCTTCCTTCATTTTGGGTAAGACTTTGAATTATTCTGAAGCACTTACAATCACCTGGGGACAAGGCTTCAAAGCATCTGGCTCTTTCACTTTAATACGCAGTAGCCGCCGGTGTTTTTGTTTACTCAAGTTCCTTCTTTTTCTGTAAATAATTGCTTCTGCTTCGCTTGAGCTGTCTCTCCAGCAGACAAGAAGCATTCTGGGCAGGCAGGTCAGCCAGCACCCTGTTCCCGAAAGAGGACAGGCAACTGCAGCTCGAAATTTGGGCTCTATGGCAAGGATATGTCTGAAACACACCCTGTTAAGCATTTTTGCCTCTCCTGCATGCTGAAAATAGTGCAAGAGGAAGCCCTGCTGCCAAAGTAGCTCTGCAAAGCAACCCGCACTGGGAATTTTCATCAGGGAAGGACAACAGTAGCAGGGAGAATTTCCAACCCTCTGCCACAGACACAGATGCTTGAAGTACCTGCTCAGCATTTTCTGCCATTAGGTGGTTCTTTCAGGCTTTCTACAGGGTTAGAGCTGGGGCTGAAGATCCTGAGTCCCTCCAAGAGAGATGGAGGCCCTTATTGCCAGGGTTTTGATTTCCCTCAGATCTTTTAAGTTGCCCCGTTTCTTGCTGATGTGGCTCTGCTGCACAAGCACCTTGGTGCTGATGTTTTCTGGTTTGGTCTCTGCTCAGGCTGTGTTATGACATTTCTCCCACCTCTGCAGCTACCTTTGCCCCTCCTTTACCATATTCCCGTCACTGCAGCTGCCACCTATGATCCCTGTCAGGCTGCAGCTGCCTTCCTTTGGCCTTACCTGTGCTGCTGCTCTCTGTATCTGCTCCACTCTGAGCAGCACATGCAAATGGCCATCTCTTTTCTCCATATCTTCATCGTGAGAGGCTTGTTTAGTGTAACTGCTCCTAAAGCCTGGCTGCTGGACTGCAACCCACTCCCCTGCATGTGTTTCCTTCAGTAGATGCATTGGTTATTCTCTGTTTGGTCGTAGGGACAAAGCTTTGCTGGCTCTCGGCTTTGGCAGGTGAGGATCTCTTTCCTGACTGCCTTGTTTTGACTATCAGTCCCTGCGCTGTTTATGCTGCTAACTTTGTTTGCTCTCGCTCTTCTTCATTTTTGATACCCACGGCAAGACATCTGGTGCTCAAATCTGGCCTGTGAAGTGCTAAATGGCACAAATTCCTCTGCAGAGTGCTACGAGCCGTGTCAGAGCAGGGCAGGCAAGGCCTCTCAGACTGTGGGAAGGCACTGCTCTACTCCTGATCAGCTCTTGCCAAAGCTTCCTCCAGAGCCAGCTCCCAGAAGGCAGACCATCCATCTCCTGTCCTTAAAAATGACCCTTTGCAAAGGTGTCTTGGAATGGCAGGCAGATCCCAGCTGATCAGTGTTTACCCTGACCATGCTCTGCAGTGCCCATTGGTGCCTGGCCAGTGGAATAGTCTGGCTCCAATAAAGCACCCTCTATCCCTAGGTATGAAGTTATTCATTTCCTGATGGCAGCCCTTATATCCTCAGGGATTACTGCCTGTCCTGCTTTAAATAAAATCCCATCTTGCACATGTGCACACACACAGAGAGAGACACAAACACTCAATCCTTTGCCTAGTAACGAGATGGGCAATGCCTGTGCTCTTCCTTCCCCCAGCAGAGCTGCACACTCTGGACACAAAAGTGGTTCTATGCCTTCATCATCACACCCAGACAGCTTCCAGGAGCACTGAGCATTTCCTCAGCATGCCCTCCTTGTGCTGGAGCTCATCCTGCATCTTCATGCCGGGCCCCAAAGTGACACACTGGGATCGTCCCACCCCCCTGAGCAGGAGCAGCAGGTCCTTGTTCATCCAGCTCCATCCTGGTCGTGTCAGGGCTCCACCAGGAAGTGCTCCAGGTGCTGACTTTGCAGCAAGGTCCATGCTCTCTGGCTCTATTTGTTCCAGGGGTTTACAGCAATTTGGGAGTGGTTTCCTGTGCTGGATTGCCTTTACCCCATCACACAGGGCCCTGACTGCTGCCAAATTTTGTCTTTCTGTAATAACTTCCTTGATGATTCTTTTGTCCTAAGAGGCAAGAGGGCAAAAAGAAGAATCCAATAGTTTATCTTCTCTATGAGCATCTAGAAATCCTTTACCACTTTTGCTCTGAACATTTCCTTTGTGGCTCTAAGGCTTTTGAGGTATAATTGGAAACACTGAAATGTTCAGAGGTGTGCAGATACCTTTTCATGGCAGCAAAAAATCCAGGCGAGTCTGTTTGCTAGTGGCAGTTTGGAAACCACGGTAAGCAAAGGAAACCTCTTTTTCCTCAAATATTGGAGAGACTTTTAAGAACTACAAATACTTACCAAAATCCATGTTTTGTTATCGTTGTGCGAGTCAGATAAAAGGGGGAGGTGCTAGAAGAAAAAAAGGGGCTTTGCTTTAATTTCTTATTATTTCCTTTTACTTTTAATCCTGTTAGTAATAAACTTCTTTGTATTCTTTAAAATGTTATGCCTGCTTTGCATTTCTCCAAATCCCTTGTCTCACGGAAGGTAAGAGATGCGAACAAAAACACTACAGCAGGCCACTGTTCCCTGAAAGCTTCAGCTTATCTGCACTCAGTCTAATATGATGTTCTCAGTGTCTGGAATCATGGCTGGGGCTCCTTCTTCTTCAGCACTTCCACTTCCAGTGGAAACTGCCCTCAGCCACTTCCTTGGTGTCTGGGAATCCCTCCACTGCATGTCTTAGTTTCTGCTGGGAACACACATGATCATGATCCCAGCATTCACATTCTGTCAGATGTGATAATGATAACCATGAGTCCAGTGTAAGATGCTGCCCTGCTTCACAAGGAATACTGAATACTTTTGAATTTGATACATCTAATTGAGCCTGACTTCTGTCACTGCTGAAGACTGGTGTCTTCAATCCTGTAGACACTGGTTTGGCATCAGTGCAGATTCTCATTTTATGCAGATACCTCTTGTTTTTCTTTGTCACTGCCACTGATGTATACTCTGCTCCTCTCTCTGTAAGTCTCCTTGCATCTCTCCTTTACATCTCTCCTTTTCATGAATTTTCCCTCAGTAACACTGAGAGTGCCAGCAGACTGCCATGTTTTGGTAGCCTGAATTTCAGGTCTGCAGTCAGCTCTCGAGGCAGGGATCTACCTGCTTATACAATAAGGCAACATTTCTTGGGAAGGCTAAATGAAGCCTGTGAGGACTTCTCCCTCCACATGGCTTGCTCAGTGATGGATGGTCTTTCTGAGTGTCCTTTATCACAAGACCAAGTGATAATGTGCCATCTTTCATGGCAACTTATCAAGAGCTTGCAACTGTCCACTGGCCTTAAAATATCCTCTGCTGTAAACTGTAAATCCTGTTGCTGCAGTCTAATGTTGCTGTTAGTGAGCGTTCCTGGAATTCTGTTGCAGGTGACCTTGCAACCCAGCTAGGACTAAACCTGGCTCTGATTTTGTGGGGCAGCTGTGATTCTGGCTGTGGCAAGACTAGTAGATTATTTGAGCACTGGGAGTATACTGAAATGCCTTGAGTTCCTAAGGCACACTTTGTTTTCTCAGAGAACTCCACTAAGTGATGATGCTTGTGTTCAGCCTGGAGAAGAGAAGGCTTTGGGGTGACCTCATTGCAGCATTCCAGTACCTGAAGGGAGCCCACTGGAATGATGGAGAGAGACTCTTGACAAGGGCCTGGACAGAAAAGGGGGAATGGCCTCACACTGACAGAGAGCAGGCTTGGATTGGATATTGGGAAGAAATTCCTCCCTGTGAGGGTGCTGAGGCTCTGGCACAGGTTGCCCAGAGCAGCAGTGGCTGCCCCATCCCTGGCAGTGTCCAAGACCAGGTAGGATGGGGCTCTGAGCAAGCTGGGATAGTGGAAGGTGTCCCTGCCCATGGCAGGGGGTTGGAATGAAATGAGTTTTAAGGCCCCTTCCAACCCAAACCGGTCTATGATTGTGTGATTCTATCATTCATCACCACTCAGTCTTCAGCCTCGAGCTTGGGGCTTCATAACAAGTCTTGTTGTTTCAAAAGCACCACCACTTTCTGATTCCCTCCTGAACAGCTCAATGCCATACAAGGTGGGGCTTCGTTTAGATGTGTGTCAGCATCTTTTTTTAAAAGGTGGAATCATCCTGCAAATGAGCTCACACAGGAGAAATCTCAGACTTCCCAAAGCTGACTTCTTGGTTGTGTATTGCAAGGACCCACTGCAAGGACTGCTTTTGGGGTTTTACAGAAACATACTTGCTCTGGTGGTGCTCTGTCCTCCTCAGGTGTTCCCTTCTCTGACAGTGATGCTTCGTGTGGTGCTCGCCCCTCATGACACAGGGAAAGGTCACTCTCTGCTCTCTGCACTTGGTGGCCAGCAGCACTCTTGATAAATATAGTCTTGCTGTGGTGCCTTTGTAAGATCTCGTACTAAGTCATCCAATTATGGGAAGGCAAAAGTGTCTCCTGTTAAGAAAAAAAGTCCTGTGTACTAAAAACCTGAATATGCTCAGGGGTGGATTAGCACTTTGTTTCCATTTCTGATTGTACATCTGCTTTTGAAGAGGACAGAAGGCAGCTCAACCCAAACCTAATACAGAACATTTTCTGTTCTTCCCTGCCCAGCCATTCTCCCACTGCCATTCTTTGTGTCTTCCCAACGCACTGATGTGGGATATAGAGGCAAGGCAGGGACACCTTTTCTCTCCAGGCTGGTCCTAATGGCACAACTATCACATGAGTGAAGGCAGTTTCTGCTTCCTTCTTCACATGGATCACTCCCAAGCTCTCCTCTTCCCTCTGTGCAGCAACAGGACTGGGTCTGCTCCTTGCCTTTTTTTGATCACAGAGGGCCCATATTTAAGGCTTTAAAAAGGAGCAGGACAAACAATGAAATGATATGACAAGAGGGAATCAAAGTTATTGTCATCTCCCATCAGCTATCAGAATGCTTTGAAGCATGAGATTTGATTATTCCAGTCACAAAAAATGCCTAATGATACTGAAGGGTATTAGCAAGGCTCATAAATCAGTACTAAAAGATTAAAACCTTTTAAAGGATTCTTTGTTCCCCTCAAGGAAGAAAACCCAACTGTTAGCACCACAACCTCACCTTTGGTTCCATTTGTTGACTTCTTCCATGCCGTGAACCAGAACAATTGGCAGAGCCTCTGCACGGCAAATTTGGGCCAAAACATCTCACTTTATCCTCTGCCTCCAAGGCCATCAAATGAGGTGTGTGGTGACACCTGCACAACTCCTTGGTGGGTTTAGGCAGCTCAAAATGGAGCTATAACGTTTCCAGGTTGGTTTCCAGGCTTAGATGGATTAGGACTACAGTGCCCATGATGATCCATAATGTTCAAACAACCAGGACATCCTTTGCCGTTGGATTTCACAATGGTTTTTATCACACAAAATGTCTCCTCAGGGGGAGGAAATTTTGGGGGTCACTCAAGACAATCACAGGAATGATGCCATGCTCAGAAATCCACTGTGCTTCTGCATCCATTGCTTTCAATACGGATTTTCCAGGTTCCCTGGTGACAGCGTTTAAAGCCTGTTTCACTGTGTAAAGCCAATGCTTATTTTTTTAATCCTGTTTCAGATTCACATTCATTCAAAACAATTTTTTACAATTCAAAGCAATTTTTTTTTGTAATCCTTACAACACACAAGGATTTTTAATCAACAACTCTTTCTAAAAAAATAATAAAAAAAAATTGCTGCTCTTTCTCATCGCAACAGTATCACCAGACTTCCCACCATACAAATCTGAAAAAGTTTTTTCAACTTTTAGTTTCCCTATGAAAAAGCTTTTTTTCTGAAGAGAGCTACCAAGTCTGGCTCTTTGGGGGGATTATCAGTTCAACTGCTGCTGGCCATTTTCTGTAATATTTAAGGTAGGAAACAGCAGCCTGACTTCAAATTTGGCAGCAAGTTGGATTCTCCTTCCATTCCTCAGCATTTAATTGAAGCTACTTAGCACAATAATGCGCAACATACGACCTTCTTGCAAGCCCTAGTTACACTGCTCATTAGTCTGTGTACTTTAACAAGATTTTATTGACCCTATGGCTAACAGCCCACTTAGAAAGATCCCTCCCTTCCAGCGTGACTGCTTGTCAGTAATGCTAGTTAGACTGCAAAGAGAAATCCCAGAGTTCAAAGCTATTCAAAATGAGGAGGTGGGAGAGCAATATCCCAGTTTGTCCTTTTGCTGCAATGGCAAAACAAAGGCCTCTATTACTCCTGGTTTTTTTTTCTTCTCTGCCTGGTATACACACAGCTCCCAACGAGGATTTGGGTTCTGCTGTGCTAAGGCAGCTCTCAGAAACCAGCAGCCTAAGGAGCTGTGACAGGCAAAAGAAGCACTTTTACGTCCTGTTTTCCAGATGCAAAAGCAGAATGTGCAGCCTTGCCTGCAATCCTGCAGGAAGCCAAGGGCAGAGCAGCACCGTGAACTCGGGCCTCTGCTTGTCAGATCTGCGTTTTCACGCCCCTGGTGAGCATCCTTTGGGCTGGGACAGGGGATAAAGTGCTGCACCCGAGGCAGGGGAGCGCTCGGTCACAGAGCTCTCTCTGCACAGGGGCTCCGAGCACACCGAATGCAGAGCTCCCGGAGCGCTCTGCAGCCAGCCGTGTCATCCCGGCGTGGAATTCACTGCCATAAGAGGATGTCGAGTCAAAGGCTGTAAATGAGTTTCTCAAAGGGTTGAAAAACAGCCTGGTTAGTTTAGGTGATGGGACAGTCTTTCTTTTTTTGGGGGGGGGTTAATATGTACAGGGTCCAGGGCTGGGTGCTGATGCTGAGCTGCTGAACTTCAGAGAAAACTGTCCTTTATTTTTCACTGGAAGAAGACCCTCTCTTTATTTTGTGTTTTGATTGTTTCACCCAGGAGTGGCAGAAAGAGACTTTTCTCTTGTTCAGAACTTCACCAGAAGTTTCTCACAATCCTTTCAGCATATGTGACACTCACTGAAAAAAGACAAACCAAACAACAACAAAACACACCCTGTACCAGGCTAGACAGGAAATCTGTTTGTTTCTTTGCACTTGCGTTTCCACAGGGCTGGTGAATGCAGCATGCTAACTAGCTGTGATTGCAGCACTACCAGGGATAGAGGATTTTCAAATGATTTTTACTCTAGCAATAAAAAACCCCCGCAATATCATCAAAAAAAAACTCACCTCAAAACAACAAAACATGGGATTAAGTAAGGAGAAGGGAAGAAGAGACAGAAACCACTAGGGAGGTCAGGTGGTTAAGTATTTTTGGACTGTCAAGGTGGTGATCTTAAGCGAAGATAATGTATTATGCAGTGGAAAGCTAATGAGACCAGGTCTGTTAAACACGGACTTGGTGTTACTTAGCCCTGGAGTGCCTCAAATTACACAGGCACGGGTTGTATTTGATCACCGCTACCGCTCCGACAAAGTGAGCAGCAGGCTTTTATATAATGTAAGTGATCATATACTGTGGGGAACAATCCTGCGCTGGCAGGGGAGGCAAGCTGATGACATAATGGGTCTTTTTCATCTCCAAGTTATGTGATTCATCAATTAAACGAATTCGGTGGGATAAAGCAGCATGAAAGGGCAATTTCCCTGCGTGACGATTAACCCTCCCAATTCCAGCCACTCCGCTCGGGATTTAGCCCCCACCAATGTGTCCGGGAGGCTGGGGATGCGCAGCCCCGCTCTGTACCGAGGCGGGCCGGGGCTCGGGGCTGGGGGGCTCCGGCCACTCCGGGTGCAGCCGCTGTCCTCCAGGGCCTCGGCCCCGCTCCGTGCGGGATGTGCGGCCCCGCTCCGTGCGGGATGTGCGGCCCCGCTCCGCCGCAGGTGCTGCGGGGGGACCTGCGGGGGACGAAGCGCTGTGCCGCCGTCCCTCGGCGCGTCGGGAAGCGGCTGCTCGGCGCACCTGTCCGGGCTGCCCGCGCCTCCCCTGCCGGCTGCCCGGGATCCCGCTGGCTCCCGCAGCCCCATCCCGCATCCCATCCCGCATCCCATCCCGGGGCCGCCCGCATTGCGTCGGGGGCGCGGCGCGCAGCGTGCGGGGGCGGCCGGCCCGGGGGCAGCGCGCATCCCTCCCTCCTCCGCCGGCCCCGGCCCCGGCTCCCCCCGCCCTCCTCCCGCTCCCCGAGCTGCACCAAACAGCTCTCAGGTTTCTGCTGATACTGCAGCGTCAAGAAATGGCTCGAGTTAGCTCCTCGCTCTTATGCATTCAGCAGCCCTCTCGCTCCTGCCACACGCGTCCAGCCCCTGCCTCCTCCTGCCTCCGCCGCTGCTGCTGCCGGGACGAGCCAAGACCGACTCCGGGGATGCGGCTGCAGGGCTGCGGCGCTCTGACATCTCCCCCGCCGCCGCTGCCCTGCGCCCGGCTCCTTTCCCAGCTGTCCTAAAGGGAAGAGAGCTGGAGAGCCAGCAGCTATCTAGGACTCCTCGATTTTATTGACTAACTCGAGCCTTTCGGAAAAGGTACTTTGCACTCTTTTCCACACACACCCCCCACCCCCCACTGCGGTTCTCAGCAGAAACTAATTAAACCCACTCGCCCTTGGTGCAGCCTAAGACAGTGTATGAATATTTCAGTGTCTCGCAGGCAGCCCTGTAAAGCGATCGCTGTGTTATAAAGAGGGGCGCAAGAGGAGGAGGAGGAGGGTTAAGTTTGCCGCTGCGGTTTTTGTTTTGGTTTGGTTTTTTTGGATGCTGCTGCAAGGCGACTTGACGCATTCCGGCACTGGCTCCTACTCCTAAGCGGCGCGTCTCACCCGGAGCAGGTAAGGAAAAGCCCCTTCTCCCCGCTGCTGTTACACTCGATTTTGGAAGGTTTGGGTCTGGGATGTCGACCTCCCTCCCTTTGTCTCTCTCTCAGTTACGTTTAGCTGCTGCAAAGCAGGAGAGGAGATGCTTCGCTCCCCCTCTCCTAATCCCCCCCCCAGTTGGTGTGATGAAGTTGTCAGTGCTCAGCTAAGTCTCCACAGCGGGGAGCGCGGTGCTCGGGAGACTCCTTACAGGAGCTGACCCCGCTGAAGTTGCCTGGGGAGCCCGCGCGATGAGTTCGGGGCACCTTCCTGCCTTGGAGGCCTTGGTGCATGTCCGGGGATGTGTAGGAACGCGTAGAACTCCGCACGTGCTGCCGTAGTGGGCAGAACGGGATGTTCCTGCTGGTGTGAAAGCTAATCCATCGCGCCCGAGAGTGTGCGTGGGGGTGTGTGTGTATGGAGGGGCTTGGGGGCTGGTTTATTCTGTTTCTCTCCTCCCTGGCAGCCTCCATCCTGCAAGTGAGCTTTATGCCTTCAAAGCAGAGTATTTCCATCCCTCCCTCCCTCCCCAGCGCAAAAGAGGAGAGGACCAGGGCAGTGGTGGTGGGGGGGGGAAGGAAGAGGCAGGTGATGGAAATTTGCTGAGTTGGCATTGCAAGGACTCGCCTCCCAGCCAGCCCGTGATTTATATATTTATTTCTGTATTTATTTATTTATTTTATGTGTATGTGCGTGCATGTGTG
>VZRF01002264.1:150484-241760 GCA_013396875.1 Vireo altiloquus
GCTTCGTGACAGCAGCTGCGGTGATGGTCGAGCCGGCGAGAAAAGTGGACGGATCGAGTTAAAGGCTAAAGGAGACGGCTGGGGAGGGGAGCCCCAGCCTGGGGGGGCACTCCATAGATCTTCAGCCTCCCAGTTTGGGGGACAGGACCCCTCACCTTACCTGCCCTCTGCCCCCCCTAAAGGTACTTCTTCCCTCTTTCTTCACCCTCCCATCTGCCCTGATGCCTCTCCCTTCATCCCGCCTCTCTTTTCCCCTTTTGGGTATTTCCATCCTTTAGGCTCCTCATCCACCCCTTCCTCAAGCTCCCCATCCCACCTCAACCCCTCCACCCTTCAACCGCCCTGGGTCTCTCTGTGCTCCTCCATCCTCCTCCTCCTCCTCCTCCTCCTCCTCCCTTTCCCTCACTTCTCCCCTGCCCCTTGGTCCCCTTTCCCGTGTGCCACCATGACCGTGATGGCCGGAGAGAACATGGACGAGACTTCTGCGCTACCTGGCCACCCCCAGGATAGCTACCAGCCCGCTGCCCACGACGACCACGAGTGCTGTGAGCGCGTGGTGATAAACATTGCGGGACTGCGCTTCGAGACGCAGCTGAAGACTTTAGCCCAGTTCCCCAACACGCTGCTGGGCAACCCCAAGAAGCGCATGCGGTACTTTGACCCCCTGCGCAACGAGTACTTCTTCGACCGCAACCGGCCCAGCTTCGACGCCATCCTCTACTACTACCAGTCCGGGGGCAGGCTGCGCCGGCCAGTCAATGTCCCCCTGGACATGTTCTCTGAGGAGATCAAATTTTATGAGCTGGGCGAGGAGGCCATGGAGAAGTTCCGGGAAGATGAAGGTTTCATTAAAGATGAGGAGAGACCCTTGCCGGAGGGGGAGTACCAGCGCCAAGTGTGGCTGCTCTTTGAGTACCCAGAGAGCTCTGGGCCGGCAAGGGTTATTGCAATAGTCTCTGTCATGGTGATCCTCATCTCCATCGTGATCTTCTGCCTAGAGACATTACCTGAGCTGAAGGAGGACAAGGAGTACACAGTGCACCGCACTGACAACACCACCCAGGTCTACAAATCCAACATCTTCACAGATCCCTTCTTTGTTGTGGAGACCCTGTGCATCATCTGGTTCTCCTTTGAGCTGGTGGTGCGCTTCTTTGCTTGCCCTAGCAAGACTGATTTTTTCAAGAACATAATGAACTTCATTGACATTGTGGCCATCATCCCTTACTTCATCACCCTGGGCACCGAGATGGCCGAGCGGGAGGGGACTCAGAAAGGAGAGCAGGCCACCTCCTTGGCCATCCTGAGAGTCATCAGACTGGTAAGAGTCTTTCGAATCTTCAAACTCTCCCGGCACTCTAAGGGCCTCCAGATTTTGGGACAGACCCTCAAAGCAAGTATGAGAGAGCTAGGTTTACTAATCTTCTTCCTCTTCATTGGGGTGATTTTGTTCTCTAGTGCGGTATATTTTGCTGAGGCTGAAGAACCTGAGTCTCATTTCACAAGTATCCCTGATGCTTTCTGGTGGGCGGTGGTATCCATGACCACTGTGGGCTATGGTGACATGTACCCTGTGACAATTGGAGGCAAAATCGTAGGCTCCTTGTGTGCCATCGCTGGTGTGCTGACAATTGCCCTGCCTGTACCTGTCATCGTGTCCAACTTCAACTACTTCTACCACCGAGAAACAGAAGGGGAAGAACAGGCTCAGTTACTTCACGTTAGCTCCCCTAATTTAGCATCTGACAGTGATCTCAGTCGCCGCAGCTCCTCCACAATCAGCAAATCTGAGTACATGGAAATCGAAGAGGATATGAATAATAGCATAGACAATTTTAGAGAGGCTAATCTCAGAACTGGCAACTGCACTGTAGCCAACCAAAACTGCGTTAACAAAAGCAAGCTGCTGACTGATGTGTAAACAAAAAAAAAAAAAAAAAACCAAACCAAAACCACAAAACAAAATCCCCACTCACAGCTTGAAGACTTTAGTGACACAGTCACACTTTGTAGATGCTTTACTGATAGTCTTTGAATGCTTTATTTACCTCGTAAATGCATTGTTGCATTGCGAATCTTTGCTCTGCGATTAAGAAGCTTCCAGGATCCATGAAAGATAAAATTTTGTTTATTTTCAAAAAAGCATTTTCCACCTGGTAAATGATAACCATTTCAACTAGTTTAGTTTTAAGCCGTTATGACGCTAGACCTAAACTTTTCCTCTCCCGTCTCCTCTTTTTTTTTTTTTATAAAGTTATCTTAAACTAAACAAGACAGTTTTTAGAGCTATTAAGCATATGCATGGATTCCAGTAAAAATATTCTGCAAAACTGCACAGTTGCAAGAAAGTGCATCAGATAATATTAGTACAAAAAGATCAGCCAAAACCTGCGGCAAGCATTTGCCGTGGTGTTTATGAAGGAGTGCAAATTTTCCTTCCGCCCCCTCTGTGAAAGATTCCATCCTTCCAACCTACAGATCCACACAGCACCTTATTGAAAAAACATGCTTAAGCCTGGTCTCTTTTGCTGTCCGTAGAAGAAATATCCTAAAAGGAGAATAACAAACAAAATTGAAGACAAAACATCTGCAGTGCTGCTAAGTTCTCTCACATGCAGATGATAGAAACACACTTTTCCCCCCCTCCCCGTTTGGAACTGGATACAAAACTTTAAGCCCCTCTGTTGCAAGATAGCACAATGGAGTTTAATATAAGCATGTTTGAATTTGATACTATTTATTTTATGATCGCATGCTTGAAACGTTACCTCAGACAATAGCGGATAAGCTTTCGTTTGAACTGAATCTTCTAAAAATAGGTCCTTTCTCCTCTCTTTTTTCATTTATTTTCTTTTTCTTTTTTATTTGCATTCACCAGAAGTGCACTCCTTAATTTATTAAATCGTTGACTAGTAATTTAAAGTACTGTATTTAAGTGCGTATGTTAGTCAAATGGGAACAATAACTTTTGGAGATCAAAGCATGTTCAAATATTCAGCATTATGGCCTATTTGATTAAAGTGTGACTTGAATTAATTAGTGCATGAATTCAATGATAATAATAATAATAATGATGATAATAATAACAACAATAATGATAACAATAAAAAAAAAAAATGAGCTTGATAGACTGAGGGCCTGAATGAACTGATTAGAGAAACCTGATTGTTTTCCTGCATTGCTCAGGGAAATGTGTTGGCTTTTGTCCAGGCGTTGTCTGAAAGGAACATATCCCATCCCTTAAAGGGAAAGCTATATGGAAAATTAAGAAGTCAAGTTATATATAGCAACACCTACAAACCTAGTATCCTCTGTAGATGAAAGGTGCAGATGCATGCTTTTTGGTGCATTCTCAGAATGTAAACGAAACTTATCTATTATATGCATCCAAATTGCAGCAGCTGGTTTCTTTTGCAGTCATCAGTTGAGACTTCTTTGTACCCCCCCAAAACTCACTGAAGAGACTCAGCGGATTGATGGAGAGAGTTGCGCAGTGCCTTTATCTTACACCCCCAAAATTGCTGAAAGTGCCTCCAGGAACTGAGCAGATCAGAGACACCGAGGGAAAGGGCAAGGAGTCAGTCCACTGTCAGGGGTGTCCTGTGCTGTCTCCTGCACAGCCCAGAAAGGTTTAGGGATAGAAGGATCAAGTGTGGGTGTGAGGAATGCAGAAGAGGTGGGCAGAGACCACCAGTGCCCGTGGGATACTTTCCTTCCCCAGCCGGTCTGATGCTGCGGGGCTCAGCGTTTGCTTCTGCCAAATAACTCATAGTTGTGTTCATGCAAGGCTTTGGGTTTCCCCAGGTGGTTCACAGAGACTTTGCTGCCGTAATTGTATCTGCCCTTCCTTTCCCTGAGGTGGCTTTTTGGCAGCTTGTCCCTCCAGGGCAGGGCTCGGGAGGAACACGAGCTCTGGCATCATCCACTCATGCAACCAGACTGAAGGACTGTGCTCTTCTTTCCCTTAGATTCCCCAGCAGGTAGAAGGGAAAGGCTTTACAGGGCCCTCCCATCCCTGTCTCCTCCATCCCTCTTCAGATCTTAGATCCCCTCACAGCCTTTAAGCCATGTTCTTCTTTCTGGTCCCTGGTCTTATTCTACTTCCATCATTTCCTGGTGAGGGAAGCAATGCTAGGAGAACGTATCTTCTGCAACATGCCAGCCTTGACTGCTAGGCCCTGGAAGATAATAACCTTTGATCTGAACTAACGTAGGCACTAATCTTAATTTTTCAAATGGACAAAGTTGAGGATCTTCATTCTGCACTTAGCATGTGGCCAACTGCTGTTGAACACATCTCCTTCCACACTGTACAGATCCTTTCCTCCCCTATCTTTCAGATATATGTATATATGTGTATAAATATATATATATATGTCTGTCTGCTCCTGTGTGTGTGTCACATACGTATGCAGACACATGTATATATAAAACTAACTAAAATCGAGGCACTTACAGTTAAAAACCAACCCTAACTCTGCAGTTACGCACAAGCTTGACCTGCCAGGTTTCCAGAAGGACTTGACTTTATTTCTCACTGTGTGACTTCTGTGAATCTTAGCGATGAGAGAGATCAAGAACTGAGGGAGCTCTCAACTCCTGCAAGAAGTGCAAAGCATCAGATAAAACAGGGCATTACATCCTCTAGGCAGATGTTGTAAAGCTTCTTTCCTGTCCCCTGCTCATGCCCTTGCCCATTGTACACCTCTCTCCCCATTAAATTCCAGTGGTCCTGATCTTCCCAAACTCTTGGATCCTAGGATAGGACTTCTGATGTCAAAATGGACTTGAATGCTGCACTCAGCTTATAAAACCACCATCTGACTAAACTAAAGAGCAATAATCAATTCAGTGCTATGGGACCGATGATCAGAAGGATGCATTTGGGAGATGAGGCCTCACTTGGGTAACTTCTGCCCCAGCTGAGTGTGCACACCTTAATTTAATGTGCAGAGTGATGATCATTCTGCTTGTGCACAGAGAAAAGTGCTGCACGCAGCGATTCTTTGTCAGGAGACCAGGACGGATCATTAGGAACTCGTGGTTTGGGGAGCCTGAATGTTGCTTTGTCCATTTATAGCTCACTGCAAAGGATCTCAATCCATATGGAGTACAGGAATTAACCTCATGTAGCATAGGCATGTATTTTTGACAAGTTTGACACAAAAAAAATAAACAAAAACAAGGCTCTTACTCCTTTTACATAGGAGTGCTGAAATGTCTTTGTGGGCCTGAAGGTGCACTTAACAAACTGCCTGTTCTTATCAGCAAGCATCCTTTATTTTTATTTATTTATTTCTTTTCTTTTTATATATCTTTCTTTTTTCTTTTGGCCCTTATGTTTCTTTTTTTGCCAGACGTGGACTCTAAGGGGTTTTAATGTAACTGGAAGAGGACTGGAAATGAGCTGATGGCCAGTTTAGTGCTTCTCTGAAAGGGTCAAGAGAATTTATTTGGTAGGGACCTCCTGGAAGCGATGCCCATGTTAATGCTGGACAGGGAACCCAGTGGATATGGCAGTCTTTAGTTTGATGAGGGGAAGGCAGCTTTTCCAGCAGAAGGAGTCATTCCCCAAGCCCCCTTTACAGGGAACCCAGTGGATATGGCAGTCTTTAGTTTGATGAGGGGAAGGCAGCTTTTCCAGCAGAAGGAGTCATTCCCCAAGCCCCCTTTACAGGGAACCCAGTGGATATGGCAGTCTTTAGTTTGATGAGGGGAAGGCAGCTTTTCCAGCAGAAGGAGTCATTCCCCAAGCCCCCTTTACCACCCACTGCTCTGTGTTTTTCTGTGCTTTGTAGCTGGTCCTGTGCAGGTTTTCCTTCGTCCACTCAGGGAAATGGTGAAGGAATTTACCTGGCAAGGGCAAGGCAGCAGTGCACTGCAGTGCAGAGGCAGGAATGAAGTGCAGAGGCAGCAGGCAGCAATCCCATAGGCTGGCATCCCTGCCAGAATTCCCCATCTGGTCCCACCATACTTAGCTCTAGAGCACTAGGGAGAGGCAGCGGAGCAAGGGGGAGTGTGGAAATTAAGGACTCTGGACCCCATTCCTTCACAGAACTGAGGGGTTGCTGCCAGACTGCCAAGAGCTCAAACCCTCTGTGTGGCAGCTCCAGCACGAGCCGTGAGCTGGATTTAGTCGCCTTCCTGAGGAAGTTAGGGAGCAGTAAGCCAGGCTGTGAGTTCACAGCATCCCAGCAAACCCATGCAGATTCCCTGCATGGGGTCTCCTAAACCTTATCTCCATTGGGGACTTCAGGAAAGCTAATCCAAATTAATGAAAGGTGTGCATTTAAAGTAGATTTGTTAAACTGCTTTAAAGCCCAGCATGGACATTCTGTTGCAGTATTAAAGCAGCCTTAATCTGATTTGGAGTCATTCTTTTTGAAAAGGAAGTAACCTGAATTGAATTAAGGCTGCTTTAATTCCGAACACAATGGGGCTTAATGCAGTTTACCTCATCTGCCTCACAAGTCCATTCAGACAGATCAGCCTGTAGTAATCATCACATGTACTGGCAGTGACCCCGCTGTGCCGGGGGCGGCTGGGCAGAGCGTGCAGCAAAACTCTTGGTACACGAGCGCTGCAGATTCACAGCCTGGCTTACCAAGGGGGTAACTAACACCTGATCCCTTCCTCTGCTCCTGGTTTACACCTTGGTGAGGGTAATCCACCCTGCTGCCTTTCGGGGGAGCTGGAAACGATCGCGGCCCAAGGGAGTTAATTTCCGCTGTACAAAGCTGCACGCGTGCTCAGCCCGACGTGCTGCTGGTCACAGGGACGAGCGCTCGAAAGGCAGAAGGAAGCACTGGAGAGGGGACAAAATTCAGCCAAAGTCCTCTTGCTTGCAGCAGTGGTTTTCGCCCACGCGGAGATTGCAGAGATCAGACCCTTCTTATCAAATCAGCCGTGTATCATCACTGTAGGCTGCCCTGGCCCTAATCGGCAACAGCAGCAGTGGCAACTTTTACTGACAGGGTGTTTTCTTCACTAAGGGACGATCGTTTCCATTAGGCAGAAGTACAGGAAGTTAGCTTCTGTTCTGAAAGAGCTGAAGCCCAAGAGTAACCTCAAAACCTGCTGATTTGAAGGACCTGAGGGCGAGTTTCACTCTTCCATAGTCCACACTTGAACAGTGCAGTTTCTTATATGCGCATTTATTAAACAAAACACAACAAACACTAGGTCAGGAACATCTGAAATTTATTAGAAAAAGGTGGAAAGTTGTATTTTAGAACAAAATCTTCTGCATATATATGCAATACATGGGGAGAACGTATTCCCTTACAAATACTACCTTGATAATTGCTGGTTGAGGGGTCCCATTCTGGATTAATCTTTTCCCCTAACCTGAAGAAGAGGGAGGTACTGCAGCTTTTCCAGGAATGGTCTGATCCTGTAGGCTTCCAGCAGCCTGATGCCAGTGATCCTCAGAGTAATTTCAGACTCACAGGGATGCAGAGTCAGCTCCGAGGTGTGATTTAGCCTCCGCAGCCACAGAGCTGGATGGAACTGGAAAGCTGTCCTTGCAATTGCACAGCAGGGCAGGTTTGTCCCAGACCTGCCTCCTGCAAGTCTGGAACAGGCTCCTTTCCTGAGATGCTTTAACCAGGGACCTACACTTCAATTTTGGTTGGACTTAATTTCAGGCTGAGTTTCTTTTTCTGTTTTCTGCTGTTCTGGCTTTACTTAATCAGGTGTAGGGAATTTCTTTTTCCTGAAATGCTTATCAAGTATTCTTAAAGGTGTCAGTATTTGTATCTGCAAAAAAAAAAAAAAAACAAAAAAACAAACAACAAAAACTTCAGGGTGTTCTACAGTTTCACTCAGTACAGGTGAACTTGCCACCGGTGAGGTCAACAATTTATGCTGTCAAGGCATAGCATGCTTTGATATTTTCAAAGGAAATAAAATGAAACTGAGGTCTTAACTGAAATTTGTCTCAAAGTTTCTGTTAATATCTGTGTAATTCTGTATATTTCACCTGTTCACAGGCTCTAGCAAATGTCACTACAAGTTATATATATATTAAAAAAAATCATCTTTCATTTCTAGTTTCTATAATAAAATGAAGACGCTGCATTCAGGTCCTTTAGGTGCATCAGTCTTTGATCCATGTTATTGTTTCAGTGACATTTCTATAATGTAATTGGGATCAAATGTATATTTTACTTTTGTACAAAAGTAAAAATGATATTTTTATGACTAAATTCAGCAAACCCTTACCTATAACCTGCTACAATGAAATCTTTTTTTTTTCCTTTCCTTTACATGTAAAACATTGGGTTTTTTGCAGTATGTCGGTTTGAAATGAATAAATAACAGCTGTCAATAGAACTGTAAATGGCCTCTCAGACATACCTCTGACTTTAAAGATCAGATATTGCCGATGTGAAATATATAAACTGAATAGTCTCCATATGAAAGTGCACCATCAGGGCAACAAACCATTTAAGCTGACACAGCTGTACTTATTTCCACCATTTACCAGTCGCTTATACTTTGGGTCAAGTATGTACTTCATTGTCACATTACAGCTCGTTTTACTTCCAAGTAGTGAAATTGTTTGACTTACCATTTTTAGAACATCTGATGTTATGAGTTCTTGAACTATTTGAAATGCATAGTTTTCATCTATGCAGTTTTACCTGCTTCTGTACTCGTTCATCTGTTCATACTTGGCATCAATTAAAGATAATTTTTAAGGATCTTACCCAAGTTTATTCTGTCTGGTTATTTTCCGGAGTCTGGTTTCTCTGCTGTCACTATTGGCCAGTTCTGTCTGAAAGAATGGTTCCTTTATTGTTTTCCTACTGAATGGTATAAGAAATGGCAATGTAGTGTGTGGGAAATGTGGCTGTGGGCTTTGAGAGGCTTGTAAATGTCAACTCAAGCTTTACAGTGCAATTCATCCAAAGGTTTGGCTTCCCCAGGCTGTGGATCCAGCCTTGAGTAACGTCCTGGGGCCAAACTGTGCTGCCCTCACTGCTGAAACATCACTCAGTCCCACCAAAACCAGTGGAAATCAGGTTAAACCTACTGGCCGTGAACACTGATTGCACCCTCCAAGGGCTTGTGGGTAATAATTAACATTATCCTTTAAGTGCAGACTTGAAACCAGGTTTCAAACCACTGTGTGAGTGACCATGGGATTTGGGTTGGGTTGGATGTCAGCAAATCCAAGAGACTTGATGTTGTTTTCTTTGGAAAATTGTTTTTTCAAGGTGTGTTTCATGCAGAGCGCTCTGATAGAGCCACGTGTGCTGTGTCCTGGTGTTGTGTTGTACGCAAAGTAGGCAGTGACATAAATGCTCATTATTTTGTGCCAAAGCTGTTGTATGTTGGGAGTCCCTCTACAGAGATGGGTTTTTCAGGAGATGGGGGCAATTTCCAACAGTGGGATGCATCCAGAGTGCTGATCACACATTGGTGAAATGAAGTGGAAATACCCTGACCTCAGACGAGGCAGAACATTTTGTGTGGCCTGTCCTGTGATTTTATTGCCTTGCTTGTTTTGCTTTCTTGGTCGAGAAAAGCTTTTGCCAGTGAAACCCTCGTTCATCGATAGCTTTGAGTGTTCAGTCAGTTGATTGAACAGCACTTACAAACTGTCAGAAAACGTTTTGTTGAGCTGTCAGTAAGGATTTGCAGTGGTCTTAAATGGGTCTAGTCCAAGCTGTTTGTCTGTTGTCGGCTGCTTTGTGGTGCTGGTCTCAATTCAGCGAGGGGCTCGTGTCTGTGCCTCCCTTCAGCGGGTGATGGCTGTCACTGAGTTTTCCTGGCTCTAGGTGTGTCTCAAGTCTCATTGCTTCTTCCTTTTTCTCTTTCTTGTGTTTAAAAAAACAAACCAAACCCCCCAAAAAGAGGCTTGTTTATCATCTCTACAGTAGCAGTCTTCTCCCATTTGCTCTTGGCAAAGCTCCTGTTGTTTCTTGTTGAAACTTTGTGCGTTCAGGACCAGGTCCTAGGACATGGTTTTGCCCTCTAAAATCATTCCATTAAAAAAAAAAAAAAACAAACAAACCAAACAACCAAAAAACCAACCAGCACTGTGTACTGGGTTAGTTGAATCTCTGTGTTAATTCCTTACTTAATCTCAGAAGTAAATACGTGGATTTTTTACCCCAAAATTCAAATCCTCCTATGCTGTCTTTTATACTTCATAACTTACAAAAATGTTGCAATGTTGAGTCCTTCCTTTGGTTACACCAAGGTAAGGATTACTTCCATTACTCCTATGTAAGCTCTCTCTAAATCATCCTACACTGGGGGAAAAAATGTGTCTCTGCAGGTATAGCTTAGATAACACATGATGATCCATGGAATAAGCTCTTCTTTCTTCTTCAGCTGCACAGGCAAGTGGGTTCTAAGAGGAGCACTAATTCAGCAGCCTTTCCACACAGAGAGGGACACAGAGTCCATTCAGTAACAAGGTGCTATTTTCCTGTTGCCTTCTTTGTATAATACTGATGATTTCAACATAAATTGGATTGATCTGGCAGTTAATCTTGGTGTGCTGTTTGATTGATGGATACAAACCAATCGCTTTATGGAATCCTGTGAATCTCGGGTGCGATACACACTCTCGTGCTGTATCTATGCTTCAACCAATAAGAATCCTAAAACTCCAAGCCATAAAACTACTCTGGAGGCAAAACTAAACTTTTCTCATGGCTGCACCCTTCCCCAGTGTTGAAGTGCTGCCCATCCTCTGCAGCATCTGGAGCAGGTGCCTTCGGGGCTGGCAGTTTAAGTCAGATGCTCTGACTGCCAGAGCAGATCAGACATCTGGTTCAGGGCTGTCCCCGAGAGCAGCTGCTCTGGCCTGCCACAGCCAAATGCAGGCTCTTGAAGTAACCCGGAGCCCACAGGAGTAAACAGGGTCACGTCTTTTACCCTCAGAAAGCTGTAGAAAGGCCACGATTTCGTGCTCTTCTTCAGTCTGCGGAGAAAAGAAGGTGAGAAACATTCTGTGCTCAAGGCTTCTACCAGGTGCTTTTGGAGTTGCATTATCTCCCATGGCTGGCCTTGCTGTAAAAATGATCACTTCACAGAGTGCTAGATTAAGCGTTCAAAAATCAAAGAAGCTTTAATTAGCACAACAATGCTTCAATCCACTCAGCTTCCCTAAGAGCTTCCTAAAATACCTCACATTTTATTCCAACGAGAAGACAATTACGACTCTTGAATAGAAGCCTTTTACAGCTAGCAGATGAAACTGTAATTGTAGAAGGTATATTTGGTGACCTCCTCTCACTAGGTAGGAGCAGCAGCACGTTTGGCTTTGGAGCAGGGGAGCCTGCAGTTGTCACTGTGACAGGGAGAGCTGCAGGAAAAGCTCTGGGTTGGTCTTTAGGAGGAGGACAGGTCAAGGACAGGTGCACTTCATGGGTCACTTCATCCTCCCTCACCTGTTTTCAGTTCACGTAAGAATTTTGCTGAGTGAAACCCAGGTGCAGTGGAAGTGGCATTTAGAGTCCCACAGCTCCTAGGCTGATACCCAGCTGGGTCCTCCAGCTCTTTTGTCATGAATACTGAGAACACACAAAAGACTTGAACTATTTTTTTTTTTTTTCAGGTTGGGGAGGAAAATAAAAGTTTTTAATTTATTGAATGTTTAGCTCATTGCTGTTTGGGCATTTTGAACACAAATCTGCACCCAGAATTCTGTGCTAAACTCTGCATGAAGGATTTTCTAGTTTCCTGTGGCTGCTGGGTCATGACACATTCTGGATTGATGGTGGGAGCTGAGGGTGGCAACAGGGTCCTGCCTTCAGGTGGAATCACTCAGGCAATGGTAGGTGTTTAGATGTATCTTTCCCTTCTCCTTTGAGTCTTCTGTTCTGTTTTCAGTGTGTTCCAGTATTCACCTCCAGCCCAGAAAAGCCAATTCCAGCTTTCAGGGATGTAGCTTTCCTTTGGTGCTTTTCTGCTTGGCCAAACAAACCTGATTTGCTGGGCTTTGACTGCTGCTCTGGCTTTTAATGCAATTAAATCACTTGCAAATGTTCCTGAAATACTCATGGACATACTTGTTTTCCTCTGCCCTGATACCTGCAGCTTCAATTAGTATCATTGAGTTTGGTTGTTTCAGTTGCCTTTTTTTTTTTTTTGACAGAATTTGAAAAGTTAGAAGGAGAAATATAAAAAGATCTAGCTACTTGGGGTACATACCCTTGTTATGATTATTTAGATGATAAAAAAATGGCTGGTGTTCCAAGAGAAGAACATTTACTGAGGCTTTAATGTAAACACCTCTGGTATTTGATATTTAAATCCTGAGGAGGGTAAGATGTTAGTACTGCAGGAGCAGCTGCTGGGTTGGTACAGTGACAGGGTGGTGTCCAGAGGGCTGTGCACTTCTGGGGTAACATCCACAACTGGTCACTGGAGTTGGGATGCAGCTCCAACTGGATGTTTCCCACTGAGCTGAGACCCCAGAGTCACCCTGGGTGGTTGCTGGAGTTCAACAGAAGGATGGATTAACTTTAAGGCTCCAAACACCAAATGGGAAATTTTTTTACCTATGAGGAAAACACTGCTGTGACACAAACGTGCTTGTCCTGAACAAATTTGTGCAATAAATCATGATGGGTTAATGTCTTCCTGTGGACTTCATGCCATGCTGGCTTCTAGCATTTTGGCTCTTAACATTTGGCACCTTTTTCCTTTATGCTTTTGTTTATCCTCCCGTGTTTGAGACATAAAAGTGGCATGAACCAGACCACTGCTTTGTTTTGCCCTGTGGCCAGTCTGTCAAAACCACACAGTTTGTGTGAAGTTTTTTGTTGAGTCTCCAGCAAGTCTGTATGTTTGGTGTGGAGATTTTGAGCCCACTGCTTTGGTCCTCCTGGGGTAATGTTGAATTGATGTCCAGCACGGCACTTGGGATGAGAAATGCAAAGAGATCTCAGTGTCCTTACAAACTGTGAAGCCTTCCTGGTGTCTGGGCAGGCCTGGAGTTCTGCTCTGGTCTCTTTGGCTCTGTGTCTGTTTGCCCTGTGAATATTTCATGCGCTGCTCTCATGCTTTGGTAGCATTCCAGTGTTGGAGAGAAACCGTGTCCTGTCTCAGGAGCTTCAGAAATGGGAAGGGAGCTTTTGTGTCAGTCCCTTAGACCAGTCAGGGGTTTGGGGATGCTCACGCTGTGCTGTTTTAATCCAGGGTATCAATCTATGTGCCGAAGATCCTAAGCAGCGGTCGGGAAGGATGGGAGTCAATACCTTCAATTATTAATTAAAGGTAGCAAATGGAAGCTGGGTATCACAGCAGGGTGTAGAGCCACTGTTGCTGATGCATGTTCAAAGCCTGCATTCTGCTTGCAGGACTGGGATGTGCTTCTCCTGGTCTGTGATCTCACCTGTTTATGACATCTTCAAAAGGCTGCTGAAATCCCCCAACGCAGAGAGCAGCTCAGAGCAGGTCAGGGTGCCCACCCAACCCCATGTCCTGGCTGGAACATTTGGGACTGGCAGACAGGTAGCAGAGTGGGGGGGTGTTGGTCCTTTGATTTCTGTGGGTTTTTTTGGTAATACTCATTCAATTCTTCCTCCTGTGACTTGGGCACCAAAATGAATGTGAAGAATGTGGGAACAGAGACTTCACTGGCTGCTTTTGTGCAGCTCATTGCACCTCTATAAAATGAAAAATTCCTTGGTGCAAGTCAACATAACTCATTTTTTCTGAACTATCCAGCTCAGGGTCTTCCTTTCCTATTCACATCTGATAAAGTTTTACACAAATAAGAGTTTTAGTTTGGCCAGCAGGAAAGAATCTTGCCTGTAAGGTTTCTCTGTAGTACAATAAATAGGAAAAAACCCACCTCTTTTAAAGGGGAGATGTGTTAAAGTGACACCAAATATATTTTCATCTCTTGGTGTTCTGTGACTCTGGACAATGTTCTGTGATCACACAGAGCCTATACTTTAAGAAAATAAAAATTAAGGCAGTGAAATAAAGACATGAGCCCATGAGTCCTTTATTTTGCCTATAGACCTCACAGCTATGATGCTGTTTAGTGAAGACTTAAATTCTTCTCTTTCACTGTGCATAGATTTGAACTTAATATGGAACAGTTTATGAAAAACATGAGTGAAAGATGGAGAATTAATTTTATACCATTTAAGGTACAAAGAAAATGTCAGCTTTCATGGAGACATCCACAGAACAAGCAAACTTGTTAATTCCTACACTTCTCCAGAATTTTTTAACACTCCTGTGATAAATCTACTGTAGCAGTATCAAAAAATATGATTTACTGTAGTGGAAGTTAATACGCTCCAGGCTTTATTTGCTTTTACAAGAGAACCTAAAACCTCCTGCAGATAATTTTTTTGTGGAAGTGCAGGGGAAGGAAGTCTTTATTTCTCTCACAGGAAATCTCTGCTGTGATACTTTACATCTGCTTGTGTATCTCACATTATGCAGAACATGGTTAAAAACACACACCAGCATTTTTTTTTGTTTTTTGTACAAACATAAGCTACATGCACTTTGGAGGTGAGTCTCCTCAATTTCAGTCTAAATTGCACCAAAACTTACACCCAGCTTCAGGATTTCTTATGCTCCATGGTGAAACACTGATGAGCAGTGATGATGACAAAGCAATTAAAACAGCTGGATCTTTTCAGAGCATCGTGGCTGGTAGCATGTGACCAACTCCTCAGCATCACACTGAGAGTTATTAGATACATCCCAGGGGATCTTTTTGTTTGTTTGTTCCAGGGTGGGGGAGAATCACAGAATTATAGAATCATAGATTGTTCAAAGATCATCTCCTTGCCATGGGCAGGGACACTTTCCACTATCCTGATGCCTTAGGTTTTAACTTTTACATTTTTCAAATCCTGTACTGTTAGTGTAACTCTGCAGTTTCCTGTAGCTCGTTAAATGCTGTTCTCTCATGCTCACACAGACATAACAAAGCCTCTCCAGCTCACTCTCCAAGGACACCCAGACCATCCTAGGCCCAAGAACTGTAAACTTTCATCTTGGGGAGAGGGGGGCAAGCTTGGGGAAATTCCATCCTTGGCTGGGTTCTGCTTGGTGAATTTATGCTGATATCAAAGTGTGAAGAACTCGTGACCTGTCATCCATGCACTGAGGCAGGAGCCTCTGGAACCCAAAGTGTACCTCTGAAGGCCTTTCAAATAAATCCCTCCTTTATTCCTGTCTAGTCTCTATTTCCAGGTAGCTATTAAAGGCATCAATCCCAGGTTGCTCAGAGCCCCATCCAGCCTGGCCTTGGACACTGCCAGGGATGGGGCAGCCACAGCTTCTCTGGGTAACCTGTGCCAGGGCCTCAGCACCCCCACAGGGAACAATTCCTTCCTGACATCCAATCCAAACCTGCTCTCTGTCAGTGTGAAGCCATTCCCCCTTGTCCTGTCACTCCTTACAGGATGGTGCCACAGGAGAGAATGAAGCCCCTTTCTCTGTCACAGGAAGGGAGACTAAGAACCACTTAGATGCTTAACTGGTTGAAATGGGCTGGGTTCTGGGGAAGCCAGAGGCCCTGTGAGATTTCCAGTGTGAAGTGAATGAGCATGAAAGAGCCATGAAATTGTAGTACAAAAGCCGCTTATGGCAGCAGGGAGCAATTGAGGGCATTTGTCTGTGAGTCCCTGTGCATTTCCGAGCTGATCTTTCCAAGTGCCCTAAATTCCTGTGGAGTTCAGCACCTCTTAATATGTTACTGAGCAGGAATTACATTAACAATGACATGTGGGAAAGCAGTAGATGCTGTTGCTTGAGTGATGTTCTGTGGTTAGTCCAGATGAAATTCCCGTGCTTTGTCACCCACTCACAACAGGGACTGCTGGTGTAAAGCACCAAGTAAAATGGAGCCCTGCATCCCAGAGCGTGACTACATTAAAAATATGAGTAAACCCAAGCATTTTTATTTTTTTAATCTAATCTTGGTGATTAGTGTTTAAAACAAAGCCCTCTCTGATTATTTCTATTCAGTAGCATCTGGAGTGAGGCAGGTGTTTTGTGGATAAATGGGAGAAAAGCTCTCTGACTCATTTTATTTACAACCTGTGCGAGCAGCATCTCTGTGGAAGATGAGATTGTGACTGGTGGGGAAACTGAGACATAAAAAGGTCTTGCTATTTCCATTTGTTTGAACTTTCCCAATACTTTTTATTGCATGAATAGGAGACTGATTTACTCTCTGCTGCACTCTTTCTTTTAGGGTTTCTGTTGAGTCACATGAAGTGAAGCTCAGTAGAAGCAGCAAGTTTATGGGTCTGCTAGGAAATGGATTTGGTGAATGTCTCTCTGCTCATAAATATGGTAAAGAGACATTATAATCTATTGATGCTGTGAGCCAGTTTCAGCCTTCCAAGTAATTGTTTGAGCCTTCCAAGTCTTCAGGATAAACAGCTACATAAAAAAAGCCACATCTACAAATTCACTGCCTGACAGACATGACAATTTGCTCTGATAAAATTTGGGCACCAACACTGCCTCTGTCACTGCCTGACTGGTGGAGATGGAGAGACTTCCTGGTGTCCCAGACTCCACACGGGAGTTCCTTGGGGCCCCTGTGGTTGCCTGAACTTCGGCCTTTGGAGCAGAATCACCACGAGGGGTAAGCTGGAGACCTCTCCCAGTGCTCCCCTTCTCTGCAGTTCTCCAAGGAATACTTGTCACTTGTCTGACAGCCCCAGGCCACATGGACCTCTTGGTGTGTGGCTCATGGAGTCACTTTTGTCCTCTTAGGAGGCTGAAGAAATGTTACAATTTAAAGAGCAGTTAGAGTGCAGGGCATCCTGGTCCTTGCCCTCCTGTCCCCTTTCCTCCCTCCCCACTCTTCCCCATGTCATTCCTTGTGTTCCCAATTTCAGAATGGATGGTGTGTGTAAATACTTCACCTTTGCACTCTTTAGCAAATAATTGTAGTTGTCAGGTGATGTTTTCATTTGTGTTGGGGCAGATATTGAAAATTGTCATTTTCTTGCTCAGCAGTAGCACAGAATCACAGAAATGCTGAGTTTAGAGGAAATCTCTGGTGATTTTCTAATCCAACCTCTGTGACCCAAGCAGGGTCTCCTGGAGCCAGCTGCAAAGGACCATGTGCAGTCATGTTTTGAATACCTCCAAGGATGGAGATTTAACAACCTCTCTGAGAAATGTGTTCAGCCACCTTCACACTCAAGACGAGCGTTTTTATGTTCCTGTGGAATTCCTTGTTCAGCTCACACCCATTGACTCTTGGCCTGTCACTGGGTGCTGCTGACAAGACCCTCCCCCATCAAGGATTTATCCACATTATTGGAAGGGTCATCCTGAGTCTTCCCTTCTCCAGGAACAGTCCTGGCTCTCCCAGCCTCCCCTGGAGCATATGGCAGATGTTCCCAGTCCTTTGATCATCTCTGTGGGATCACAAGTGGAGCTGTGAATCCAGACAGAGGCATTTGGAGGTCCATCCCTGCACATGAATACCAGATCAGTGATGCCTTAAATGGCTGCCTAGAAAAAGAGGCTAGACAGGAATAAAGGAATAAAGGAGGGATTTATTTGAAAGGCCTTCAGAGGTACACTCTGGGCTCCAGAGGCTCCTGCCTCAGTGCATCCCAAAATGGACAATGACAGGTCACGAGTTCTTGACACTTTGATATCAGCATAAACTCACCAAGCAGAACCCAGCCAATGATGGAATTTCCCCAAGCTTGCCCCCTCTCCCCAAGATGAAGGTTTACAGCTTACAGAGTGAGCTGGAGAGGCTTTGTTATGTCTATCTTAGCATAAGAGAACAGCACATAACAGAGGAGAGGAGAGGAGAGGAGAGGAGAGGAGAGGAGAGGAGAGGAGTGCGTAGGCTTTTCAGCAAGCATTCCCACCCATTCAGCATGCTCACACAGATCCACTGATTATTCCTGGGAATTTGAGATAAGTACACTTGAATATGTAAGCGTGCTTATTTAGTATCCCTCTAATTGTAGCAGGAGGAAATATTAGATGTTAGCAAAAATAAACCCTCCACGTCAAAGTTTGCTAGGAGCCCCTGGCTGCAGTGCACTACAGGCTGGCTGAGGAACCCAGACTGGAGCTAACAGGGAGATGTGACTGAGACACAACGTCTCAAGGAGACGGAGATTGGAATCTCTTGCTGCTGGGCTGTATTTTGGAGCAAGTGGGAGTGAGGGGATGAGGGGCACGGGTTGATCTGCCAGAGCACCGATAATCGTATCAGATGCCAAAGGTCCTTGATGCAGTTGCATCCCCTGCTTGGGCTTCCCCATGTTTGCAGGGCTGATTGTGGAGCAGAGGGTGTCACTTTTAAGCTGCTTGTTTCCTCTGAGAATATAAAATCACTTGGATGCCTCATCCACACTGTTCTGCTTGAGCTGGGGTCAAGACGTGGCAATGAAGCTGCTCTTCCCCTCAGGGTTTCTCCTGTGTGAACAGAGCAGGAGAACAGACAACATTTCTACCCGTGGCAGCGCGAGGCACACATCCCAGAGAAGACTGTGCCTGCATGCCGTGGAAATATCTTAATTATTTGTGTTTGCTGCTTTTGATAATTGCTGATTAGTGCTGTGTGGGATTCAGGCAAACATTGGAAAATTACATTCATCATAGCCCGAGGAGAGAGTGGAAACATCACTGTGTTTTGATGGCAGTGTGAAGCAGATGCTGCCACTGTAAAAATCCAGGCACAGAGGATGGACTCTGCACTGGAATGCACTGTTACAAATCACTCATATCCCCATTGTAGTCAATCATTGTCAATGAAAAAGAACATGGACAAAGCTACAGGCTGGGGGTCCTCCTCTGGGACCAGCAGTTTCTGAAAAATCAGGGAAAAAAAAGGATGCTCAGATTCTTCTGGTCCAGGGAACCTTTTGACCTGTAGTCTGATTTCCTGAGGACTAGAAGGAGGGGTGCTGGGCTTTGTCCAGCTGCAGGAGTTTTGGTGCGAGTAAGAGTCAGGGAAATGAAGAGGTCTGGAGTCACACAAAATAGGTGTGTTACAGAACAGAGCTCACTTCCCTGCTTGTCAGATGGAAGAGACATTAAACTTTGGCCTAATGGATATTCCATCAATATTCTGCAAACAGTGATGCTTTCATGAACCACCAGCTGAAGTAGAAGAGAGAACTTCCACTTTCCTCAGTTTAATTACTTTCAACTATATAAAAATCTCTCAGCTAGGAAAAACTGGCTGAAAAGATTTTTCAAACATGCCAAAAACCGTGATTTGAAGTAGAAGCTTTCTCATTTCTCCAGAATTTTTCAGCAACACATCCAAAAGTTCTCTTGTTGGCAGAAGAAAACATTTGGCTGTCCAAAAAGAAGAAAAAAAAATCCCCAAACAAAAACGATTTTGTCTTGTAGTCTATGGACAAATAGCTTTTTGTTTTTGGAGGGTGAAAGGGAACTGAAAAAACTGTCCATAGATTTAGCAGACTTCATTCTAGCAAAGTCCTTGATTCATTAAATCATTACCTGGGAAGCTGATTGTTTTCCTGCCAAAAGGTGGGTTGTGTAGAGCTGCTGCAGCACGGGCTCAGTTTTTCCAGAGGGTACCACCTCCCACAGCTCCAGTTCAGCTACATCTTTCTCTGCTTGCTGTGGGGGAGAGAGCAGAACTTGTCATGTAGAGAGAACAGAACTCACTGGGGGGGTCAACAGAAATCTCAGAGTGTTCAGAGACTCTCTGAACTTCAATGTTTTAGAGACAAGATAACTCAATTTTTATCCCATTTTTTGGCTGAAGAAGGCTTTGATGGATAATTTCCAGCCAGACAAAATGATTAATATTTGATCCTTTTCAGGGCTTACATGGATTGTAACCATAAGTTTCTAATGATGGGAATCCCATCAGCCTAGTGATGAAATTCCCTGCTCAATGAACTCCTGCTTGCTCATTCTAGAGAGCATTTTAATCTTATCTCAGAGTAACTCTTGATTAATACATATAAAAGATACAAATCCAGTCCTTTGAGCATGGGACCTTGGAGTTCCCAGTTTTACATGAGAGGCAAAAATCCTCAGCAATCCTTGTTGCCATTCAAGCATCTTCAGAGAGGGTTAAAACACTGGAAAATGTGACATCCTACTTTTTTTTTTTTCCTGTGACTTTTCCCTATTAATTCCCCACTCTTCACTTTGGTCCTTCCCAAGTGCATGGCAAATGTCTGTCACTCCCTTTGGCTTTTTTACCTCAACTTCATGGAACATTTAATCTGGGAGAGACTGGGCAGATCTCTGAAAGCAAAAGGGGGAGTAAAATTAGGGCAGAAATAATTTCTTCATTAACAGAGCCCTTGAAGTCCTTTTTGTCACACTTGAATGGAATTGTTCCAGGTTCCTTCTACGCTTGCAGTAGAGATGAGCCCAGAAATCAGTGCAATAATTTGAGGCATGCTCTCTCTCTCTCTGTGCAGTTTCTCTACATGGGGCCAGCTGGAGAATCCATACTGTGTGCTATTTAAGGCACTGTGTAGACATGGACCTTATGTCTGCAGAGGAGCTGTAGCTTAAATTAGTCCATTGACTTCTGGGCACTTTGTTGGTGATGTGGCTGTAAAGCTGTTTCTGTAGCTCCCTGGCTAAACGGGGCTCTCTGCCCACTCGCTCATTTCCCCACGCACAGAAACCTTGCAGAGGATTTAGGCAGCTTGGCCATGTCAGGTAACAGGGTTCATGCAGTTTTTCATTGTCTGAATATGCCAGATTGTTCTGAAAAAACCGTGGCTCTCCTTCAGCACTGATGTCCTGGTCAGTGAAGAATCCGATTTTGCCATTACTCTGTGGGTTTTCCGGGCTGCTCCTTCCCATTCTGATTTCTCTTGCTTCCCTCCTTTGAAATTCAGATGTTTACACTGATGTAGTTAAGGAGCTCTTATCACCTCCAAGGTGTTGGTGCTCTCTGATACAATTCCGTTTATTGTGTCTGAATTGCATTTCGAGTGTAATGCTGGGGCGCTGTCCAGTGCTGTGCTGAGCATCACCTGCACTGCATCCCCTGCCTCCTCATGCCCATTCACTTTGTTCTTCTCTCAGAATGCACCATCCAACATGGATTTTATGCTTTGGAGTTTTTTTTTCCCTCTAAGGCAAAGCGATGCTTTGATGCCTTAGGTTTTAACTTTTATATTTGTCCAATCCTGTACTGCTGGTGTAACTCTGAAGTTTCCTGTAGCTCGTTAAGTGCTGTTCTCTCATGCTCACACAGACATAACAAAGCCTCTCCAGCTCGCTCTCCAAGGACACCCAGACTGTCCTAGGCCCAAAAACTGTAAACCTTCATCTTGGGGAGAGGGGGGCAAGCTTGGGGAAATTCCATCATTGGCTGGGTCCTGCTTGGTGAATTTATGCTGATATCAAAGTGGGAAGAACTCGTGACCTGTCACTGTCCATTTTGGGATGCACTGAGGCAGGAGCAGAGTGTACATCTGAAGGCCTTTCAAATAAATCCCTCCTTTATTCCTTTATTCCTGTCTAGTCTCTATTTCTAGGTAACGATTTAAGGCATCAGCTTCAAGAAACCAGTGCAACCTCTCAGAGGTGTTTTCCCCTGTGGTCCTGCTGGCTTCAAAGGGAGCTGCACAGTGTGACCAAGGGCAGCTGGAGCTTCACAGTTTGCAGGCTGCCTTTGATTTTTTTGTCTTCCATTGAGAATGTAGAGGCAGGATTTGCCCAGCTTGCTTCCTTCATGTTTGGAAGGGCTGGCATTGCACTTGGTGCTCCTGGGACTCAGATCTCTTGACCTTTTGCACGATCTCTCTGTGATGCTTTTGAAATAATGCTCGAGGTGTCTGACAGCTCTGTGGGCATTCTGTGATGCAAGCAGGCCTGAAATAGAATCACAAATTTGTGTTGGTGTGAGACAGCCAAATGGTGCTCAGGAGCTTTTGGGACCCCAGAAACCTCGGAAAACAGTGATCCCCTGTAAATATCCTCTTCTGGAGTGCCTTACTGGAAATGTTGCACTTGAATGCTATTTCATAAAATCACATGGCTGCACAGTCACAGGCCCGTGAAATTCCCATCCCTGAAAATGTCCTGATAATGCTAAACTTGGAACTAAATTAGGTCATATTTAACAGGAGCTTTACAGCTGTATGTCCTATATAAACCTTTGAAAATGTAAGGGCAAGGCAGTGTGTGTTTGTGTGGGAGTGCAGTGGATAAGGCTGGGAGCTATCTGAAAGGGGAAAGACATTAAATTGGAGAGAAATCCCCATGTGAGGTCTCCAGTGAGATTACTGGGGCTCAGCATGGACAGGAGAAAAAAAATAAAAGTCACCATGTGGGTAGTTTAGCGCTGGAATGAGTCATCTGGAGAGCTGCTGGGCAACTCCAGCCTTTGAAATTTCCAGAATTTGGCAGCATGAGGCTGCAGGTGACCTGGTCAAGCATGGATGGTGGTGCTGCTCTGGGCAGGAGGTTGGTCTAGATGACATTTTGTCGTGGTTTAGCCTCGGCTGGCAGCTCAGTCCCCCACAGCCACTCACTGCCCCGCAGTGGGATGGGGGAGAGAACTGGAAGGTGAAAGTGAGAAAACTCGTGGGCTGCCAGGCAAACAAAACATGGAATTCATTCACCACTGCCCATGGTTCAGCTCTCTCCAGGAAAGCAGGGCTCCGTCAAGTGCAACGCTGACTTGGGAAAACAAACACCATCGCTCCCAACATCTCCACTTCCTCCTCCTCCTCCTCATGTGTGCTGTGGGATGAGATGTCCCTTTGGTCAGTGGGGCTCAGCTGTCACAGCTCTGTCCCCTCCCAATGCCTTGTGCAACGCCTTGGTGAGAGGCAGAGGAGATCTTGGCTCAATGCAAGCCCTGCTCATCAAGAACTGAAACATCCCAGTGTTACACACACTGTTTCCAGCACAAATCTGAGACATAGCCCCATACTAGCTCCTGGGAAGAAAATTAACTCCATCCCAGCCCAAACTCCCTCAATTCCAGCCAACACTTCTGTGTTGAGAGCAGGTGCTACATGAGTACAAAGGGACAGGGGAGAGAGCAAGACATCACAGATTGTTCTGAGAGCTGCAGGCTGGAGCTCAGAAATCCCCTTTCCTATCCTGCCTGGAATGAAGCAGGAGAAAGGTCACACTGTGGGATCTGCTGGGGACAGGGGCTGTGCATCATCCAGTCATTCTGGGGACAGAGGCTGTGCCTTGCCTTGTGCCAGCTGCTGCAGCCCAGGGTTTGTATTCCATGGCTCCCAGCCCTCTGAAGGCTGGGATGCGTGAACGGGAGGCAGGAATTTTACCCACCTGTGTGGCCATTCTCTGTGTCTTCCTTGACAATGTGCAGCTGCCCTCCTGCTCCTGGTGTCGTGATCCTGAGGGCACTAATAGGACTTAATTAACCGGATCACCTGAGGTTACCACAGCCTGATATACACTGATAGCTCCCTGTCAGTTCTGGCTGGAGGCACCAGGCTCAGTCTGACTTGTGTTTCAGGTGTGTTTGTACCTAGTCTTGTCTTTGGCTCTCCTTGGTGGGTTTTGGATGTGTGCTGTCAGTAGCTTTGGCTGTTTTGAGCACGGGAGTACTCCTGGCAATGGGGTAGGGATATCTTTATTCTTGTTAACTCATATCAAAATGCAGAAGGGGGCCCTTCTAGAGAGATAGAACTCCTTTGTTTAGAGGCACAATGTCCTCCCTGTTTCATTCAGCCAAGCTGTCCTTTATGTTTAAGGAAATAGTAGGCAAGGGAAGATTTTTCTGGTTGATGGTGTGCAGCATTTAGGTTTTTAGCCAGCTCCCTCTTGTTGGAGAGGGGTGTTCAACCCTTTGGGGTCTGCTCTAAAGCTCACTGAATTCACCCAAAGCTCATTTGTTGTCTTCAGTGGAAATGGAATGCAGAGTCAGAAGAGACAGCTCAGGATTGTCTGCAGTAAGCAGGACTGCACAAACAGTGTGAGAAGTTTAGGGTGCACTTTAATTCACAAAACAATTGGTATTGTTACATAAACAGTGCTTGAACAGGAGTCTTGATGTTTGTTGCTCTGGTTCATCAGATGCACTGTGACTGCATCTGGGCATTGCAGTGGTGTCACAGTGTAATATTTGTGTCATCAGTGTGCTTTTGAGACCAAAAAAAAGAGGTTTGGGTCCTTGTGGTTAACAGATCTCTACAGACCTCTCAGGACAGAGTAGCTCACGAAGTCCACTGTGGGCACCTGTTTTTCCTTATTTAAGTGTGCCTCTCCCTCCTCTCTGTTGCTGTTTGCTCAGTAGGGTGTTCCACTTCCACATTAAAGTGGGTTTTTTCCCCCAATAGCCTGCCTAAGCAGCTGTCAGCTTACCCTGTGGGTACCTGGGCTTCTGGGTGAAATGGCATCTACTCAGAGTCCATGAAGTGCTGTGAGTTACTTCAACGTGAAAAGCTCTCCCGAGACAGCAGTTCCTGTGCTCCTGGGTGTTCTTCAGCCTGCAAAGGGTCTCTGTTCCTTGATTTCACTGTCCCTTGGGACATGGGAGCCTCGTGGCCTTGGTGGGGGAGAACAGGACAGCTTTTCTACCTATGTGGGTTCCTGGAGCCCTGGAAAAGAGGGCAGCTTTCCTCTGCTGAGCAAGACGAGGAGTGGAAAATGTGTCAGTCCTCTCCCGGGCTGGGCTGGTGTTGCCTGCTGAGTGCTGCTCTCCAGCAGGGAGCTTCCATGGCACTCCGGGTTTGTATCCATGGTGCACAGCTGAGCTGTGCTGCTTCAGAGCAGAGTGTATCCTCACGTGGGAGAAGGGTTTGCTACAGCCTTGGCAATGATGCTTTTAATCTCCAAATAACGCCCTCAGGAGATGTTGTCCCCTCCCTTCCCTGCCAAGCTTTGGAGGACTTGTGCTGAGGTGTCATCAGTCTTAGGAATTCTTCAACATAAAAGATGTTTTTGGTTTATCTTGCTATATTTAGGCCTCACTTACAATAGGAGTACTAAACTTGGAATGTTTGGAGCATATGGGGGTGTTGATATCTTATATTTAGCTTGATCTGTCAGTTATCCAAGCATCTGTCACAGACATAGCAGATGGCAGAAAGCTCTGATAAGGTTCAGAGGGAAAAGAACCAAGATCTTGGTTATTGGGGACAGGGTATGCTTAGGAGTGAAAAACGCTCATAAAACATCTGTCTGTTTTCTGTGGGGAAGCAGGAGCTGGACTCTGGTGTGGCATGGACCAACGTGGATCTGGGAGAAGTGACTGCAATAATTTAAAGTTTGAAAGCTGAGCTGGCTCAAGAATGTCACTTGAGCTGGGGTGCTTTTTGGTTGTGAGGGCTGTACAAGGATAAATGAAAACTGGGCCCTTAGGCCAGGGAGCTTTGCAACCTGTTGGCTTTCTGGATTTTGCTCTGTGGCTGCAGCTGTTGGAGCTGAGGTAAAAGAAGTGCTTGACTGGGAGTGTGGCTTCACAGCCAGCTCACCCCCACTGAATTACGTGTGATGTGCTGCCAAAAGGAGCAGCTCCTCTGCCTGTGCTCAGCTAGCAGTCCCAACGAGCCCAAATCCACTTGGGTGTTCTGGAAGCTGTGTTGTGACTCACATCAGCTGCCTGAGCTTTGCTGAAAACTCAGCTTTCAGCTTTATCAGCCTGTGGATTCAGTCACCATGGTGCTGGTGGAAAGTGGGGGAGTGGGAGAATAACAGGTTATCCAAAGTTATGGGCTGGGCAAAAAGTGAGGCCCTGTCCTTTAAGTGGTAGCAGAGTCTCATGTGGGTCTCAGAGGCTGGACATGAGCCCAGCTGTGCCCAGGGGGGCAAGAGGCCAATGGCACCTGGGCTGTGGCAGCCATGGGGTGGCAGCAGGGCCAGGGCAGTGACTGTCCCCTGTGCTGGGCACTGCTGGGGCCACACCTCACATCCTGGGGCACTTGTGGGAACCTCATGGCAGAAAGACATGGAGGGGCTGGAGCGTGTCCAGGGAAGGGAACGGAGCTGGGGAAGGGGCTGGAGCAGCAGGAGGGGCTGAGGGAGCTGGGAAAGGGGCTCAGCCTGGAGAAAAGGAGGCTGAGGAGGGACCTTCTGGTTCTGCACAACTCCCAGGGTGGTGCTGGGGTCTCCATCCCTGGAGGTGTCCAAGAAATAACTGGACATGGCACTTAATACTTTAGTTGACAAGGTGGTGATGATTCAAAGGTTGTACTTAATGATTTTGAGCATCTTTTCCAACATTAATGATCCTGTGGTTCTGTTCTGTGATGCTAAAGGTGACTGAGAGCTTGCCTTGCAAGTCCCATGGCACGGTGTGTGTGTGCTAGGGTGGGGCTGAGGCTCACCCTGCTTTAACAAAAGAGGAATGACTGTCCTAGGAATGCTTTTCCCACTTTACATGAAGATGTGTTAAATGATTCATTGTGGTCATTTTACTTTTGTACTTTCTTGCACAGACTCCCTGTATCATCAGTTAGGATGAATTATGAATTAAGTTGAATTGGCTGAAAACTACTCATTTCTGCAGAGTGTATGGAGTGGTTTTTTTCCCCAAGAAAACTATTTCATTCTTTTACTCAAAGCAAGCAAACGGAATCCCCGTGATTAATTAATTGATGTAGCAGATGTTTAGTCACCAGGTAGGAAAATTAATCCCTTCTGAAATGCTGAGGCCAGGCAGCTCAAGTCACCACTTCCCCCTTCTTTCAGTGCTGATCAGGGAAGGGACACCGAGGTGAGCAGAGGGATGGAGCAGCTCTGCTGTGAGGAAAGGCTCAGGGAATTGGGATTGTTCAGCCTGGAGGAGAAAAGGCTTTGGGGTGACCTCACTGTGGCCTTGCAGTGCCTGAAGGGAGCCCACAGGGAAGATGGAGAGAGACTCTTGAGCAGGGCCTGGAGTGACAGGACAAGGGGCAATGGCCTCACACTGCCAGAGAGCAGGGTTAGATTGGATATGAGGAAGAAATTGTTCCCTGTGAGGGTGGGGAGGCCCTGGCACAGGTTTCCCAGAGAAGCTGTGGCTGCCCCATCCCTGGCAGTGTTCCAGGCTAGGCTGGATGGGGCTCTGAGCAAGCTGTGGTAGTGGAAGGTGTTCCTGACCATGGCAGAGGGTGGAATCTTTACGGTCCCTTCCAAGCCAGGCCATTCTGTGTTTCTATGCCCAGCTCACGCTTGTCCCCAGTTCTGCTGGAAGGAGGGAGTTGGTGTGTGTGTATGGTGGGAGGAGGAGGTACCACGTGCAGGGTGCTGAGAGAAGCTTAAGGACTGCGGGAGGTGAGGAGGAAATAGGGAGAGGGGGAGGGATGAAGAAGTCCTAAAGCTTTCTGTGTACCTGTTTACTTGAAGTGTGTGGTGGGAATGAAACGTTTTTAAACAAACAACTTTGCAGCCAATAGAAACGAATCAGTGACTATAATTTTCATAGAAGTACTTCATTTTCTATCTGGCTTGCATCCAGGACTTAATCAAGGCTTTCTTGGAAATGTTGGGTTTGTAGTCAGTGTGAATGCATCTCAGAGGCAATTTTTGGTTTGCTGCTTGCTTTCTGTGCAGCTGCAGGGATGTGTTTAAGTGAGTAGGATGCTGCTCTCTGTTCTGTTGATGGCATATAGCTTTTCCACACGTAAGTTACTGAAAACCTGCTGAACCCCAGCAGCAGTATTTGCCCCTCAGAGGTAACTGAGCTTTTGTGCAAGTCCCAGCTATTGGTTTTGAGAGTAACTTCCCTCCTGAAAAAGTGAATGAAGTTTTAGGTGCTTATCAGTAAAAGTGAAAGTAGTTCTGGTACGCAGGATAGATGTGCAGTGAGTTATGTGAAAGGTGAAACTTGGTATTGATGAAGGTTCTTCCATGAAGAAGTAAGGTTTTCTACTGGAAGGACCTAATGCAGTGCCCTTTCACATTTTAATGTGCTTTGGAATAAAAATGATTCATCAGGCTTTCTTGATGCCAGTCAGGTGATAATCCTGGATGCTTTAGATAATGCTGAGTGGCATTGCTCTGGTGCAGACAGAAAACAGGGCAGCACTTTGCTCTCCATACCCTGCTGCATGAAGCTGCCATCTCTGCAGGTGATCAATAATGCTGCAGAAATAGCTGTGCATTGGTTACAGCTGCACCTTGCAGGCAGTGAATATTTGCCCAGCTACAACTGATTGTGTGCACATTTCCAGGTGGAATTGAAGAAATGCCTCATTTAAACTGATACCATCTGATAATTCAGGTGTCTGAGAGAAGTATTTAAAGCATGGTTGGTGTGGACTTCTAAGTAAAAAGAACTTCCCCCCTGTCCCCCCAAAAAAAAACAAAACAAAAATGCCCAAAAACCAACCAAACCCCAAACCTGACACATTCTGTAATCCTGTAGTTATAATGTCTTTTGCTTTGTTTTCACTGGGTTTGCCTCCTCAACTGATAGAACACTGCTTCTTCCAGAATATCCCCTTACTGAAGAAAACATTTTTAGCTGACCCCAAACAGTTCAGCCAAAGGAATGTTAATAAAAGGAGTTATTAATAATTCTTGCACTGAATAGACTTTAACTTCAACGGGAATACTATTTCAAGATGCAGCAGCTCAGCCTAAGGACAACAAGACATGTTTATTTTGTAGCTGATTCAATGGCTGGAGTTCAGTTACATCCAAATGCTTAGAGGAAAATTAATCAAGTAATGGGGGATGGAGGCAGTCAGGGGGAAGTCTGATTTTATTTCAGACTCCAGACCATCTGCTTTCAAAAAAGGCATTGCTCTTAGATGGAAGATAGCTTTTCTTAATGATTTAACTTTCTAGGTGCTTTTCTTGTTTGTATGTTGCCCTATCATAATGTGTTCTTATCAGCATGTAAAATTCCTTTTTTTTTTTTTCTGAGGGATGCTGGATACCTGTGTCAGACATTTTTGTTCTTGTGGAGGGAAAAACAGTTACTTTTGGGGAAATTCAGACTGAAGCAGATTATTTAGATGGCATTGAAGTCCTCGAATTACCAGTGGAATGTTGCTGGGGATATGGCTGGATCTAACATTCCCTCCTTTGGAGCACAGGGTAGATGCCAGACACTTGTCAGCCTTCTTTTCTCAAAAAGAATATCCTCATACTCTTCCCCCTCCTTTTCATGAGCAGGCAGGAGGGAGGAGCCCAGGCAACCACAGGCTGGTCATGCTCACCTTGATCTGTGGAGAAAGTGGTGGAATAACTTGCCCTGGGAGGTGTTTCCAGGCACAGGAAGGTGATCTAGAGGAGGCTGCATGGATTTACTGAAGGGATGTAGTGCTTGACCAACCCAGATACCCTTCTGCAAGGAAGTGACTGGGTTGGTAGATGAGGGGACAGCAGTGGACATTGTCCACCTGGACTTCAGTAAGGCTTTTGATGCTGTCTCCCTCCCAGCAGAGCACATTGAGGGTAGGGTGAATAAGGAGGTGGGGACAGGCTGAAGGGGATGGTCAATGGCATGAAGTCTAAATGGAGGCCTCTAACTGGGTCCAGTCCTGTCCACCGTCCTCATTAATTATCTGGATGATGGGGCAGAGTATTCCCACAGCAGAGAGAGTGGCTGGTGTCCGTGGGGGCTGTGCTGCCATCCAGGGGAGCCTGGGCAGGCTGGAGAAGTGGGTGGCAGGAACCTCCTGGAGCTCAGGAAGGAGGAGTGCAAAGTCCTGTGCACCTGGGGAGGAAGAGGCACCAGTATTTGCTGGGGACTGAGTGACTGGGAAGCAGCCTGGCAGGAAAGGACCTGGTGGGCACCAGGATGGATGTGAGCCAAGCGTAGTCCTGTAGCAAAGAAAGTTAAAAGTATGCTGAGCTGTGTCAGGAGGATCACTGTCAGCAAGTCAAGGAGGTGATCCTTCCCCTCTGTTTTGCACTGGTGAAGCCACACCTGGAATATTGTCTTCCCTTCTGGGTGCCCATTAAAGAAAGATGGATGTGCTGGAGTGAATCTGATGAAGGGACTGGAGCATTTCTGCTGTGAGGAAAAGCTGAGAGTGCTGTAATTTTTGAGAGACCCTATCAGAATTATCTGATGGGAAGAGGTAAATAAGGTAGAGCTAGGCTTTTTTTCCATGGTGCCCAGCCATAGGACCAAAGGTAATGGACACAAATTAGAACAGACACTGGACTTTTGGTTGTTGTTTGGTTGGGTTTTTGTTTGTTTGGGTTTTTTTAAGTATGAGAGTGACTGAGCACTGGCACAGGTTGCCCAGGGAGGTTTTGGAATTTTCAGCCTTGGAAATACTCCAAGGCTGACTGGTCATGTTCCTGGGCAGGCAGCTATGGCTGGCCCCACTTGAGCAGGGGTTGAACCAGGTGACCTCCAGGGGTCCTTGATAACTTCAGCCTTTCTGTGATCAGTAGTGAAAATAACCCCCTGGGTTTCTCCTCAGTGTATTGGCACAAGGGCTGATCTGGGAGAAGCTTCTGCTGAGGGTGATTGTGTTTAACTCTTGAATTTCTTCCTAATTTCTCTGTATAGTTCTGCAGAACAGAAGCCTGAAGGGACTCTTGTACCGCTCACTCTGCCGTTGACACTGATGAAAAAAAGTTCAGGAAGAGAGTGGAAATAATGTCAGGAATCACCATTTTATAAATAACAACAGGACCTGTACCCCTGCATTAGACATCTCTTCAAACCTCATTTCTTCCTTTTAGGAAAAAACTGCTTTGTAAAATGCTTTTTATATTATTTCATAGCTCTCAAGAGGCTGTTTTCCAAATCTTACCATTAGGACATTTTGGGTGACACTTGTGCCATTTTTTGCACTTAAATTAATCAGTTTTAGTTGTAGACTCCCATTTTCATTCTCCACCCTGTGTCTGTCCTGTGAGAATCCTGAATGCCTGGAGATGGTTGTTATTCTTCCTCACTCGAGATTCTGCCTGTGTAATGCTGCATGATTAGATGCTGGTGGGTATGGTTTAGTAGCTTTCTGGTGTTCCCAGTTTTCAGAACTGGTGAGGTTGCTATACTCTCCTACGCAGCCTGGATGAAGACTCATTTGGTGGCTGCATCATCAAACTGGTTGCTCTGTGTATTTCCCTTTTTGGCTTTTAGTGCTATTCTCCAGCAGCACCACTATCCACTTCTCCTTCCCGCTGCACATCTACCTTTTTAGGACTTTAAATAGATCAGAATCCAGCTTGTTAAAACAAATTGTGAAAGCATTTGGTGACATTCACTTCATTCTGGCTTCTTGAAGTCTGCCAAAAAAAAAGAAAAAGAAAGAAAATTCAGCATTACAGAAGCAGTCAGAGCTGCAATGTGGGTAGGAAGTTATTTGTGTATATATATTAAATTTGTATTTATGTAGCTAATAAAAAATACCTGAGGATCTGAGTTGGCCGGGGCAGCAGAGTCGTGTTGATTCTCTTGTTGGGAGAACAAATTACAGAGAAATCATTAATCATGTTCATATTTCTCTCAAAGAGTCTCTGAAGTCATTTTTGTAGCCCTTCACTGTACTACTGGGATTCTGGGGGTTCCAATTTTGAGGGTTCCATTTTTGTGTGCCCTGTGAATGCCATCTGTGCATTATTGTGAATGATAATGGGGGGGGGGCAGGCTGCAAATTAGTGCCAATCTATTAGAGCAATTAACGTTACTTAATAATAGAATCATGGGATGGCCTGGTTTGGAAGGGACCTCAAAGATCATCTCTTTCCAGCCCCCTGCCATGGGCAGGGACACCTCCTGCCGTACCAGGTTGCTCAGAGCAAGGGATGATCTCCTTCCTAGACTGTGAGCACTGCATTTGGCTCCCTCTGGTTTTTTACAGTCAGCTGAGAGGAAAAGGAATTGCTGGGTGTGATTCATTGACAGCCTTAGGTGTTGACCTGGCAGTAAGTGGATCGTGCTGCAGGAATGCCAGTTTGACCCCAGCGACTGTAATGGGAGTTCAGATCACTGGCTGAGTTGTTCAGTGAGTCCATAAATCACTGGAGATAAGCAGGGTAAATCCCACCTCTGGTTTCTAAAGCCTGTTGGAGATTAGGTACAGGTCTGATGTAGATTTTCAGCCTTCTGAAGAATGCCAGTGCCTTTGAGCAGGCCCAGGTGACCCATTAAGTACCTGGGAAGCTCTGGAGCACAGTATTTGAAACACCTGCAAAAGAGCCTGGGATTCAATTGATATAGTGGTGTTTCAGAATCATCTTCCAGGTTTGAAGTATATATATATATATTTTTTTTTTTTCCATCTCTGTTTAAATATCAGATTTGTGTTTGGCTCGTGCTTGGTGGTTCATTGCTAGCTGAAATAGATCTATGAGTGCATTGCTACGTGCAGTTTTTTAGGGATAGATCCACCAAGTGATAAGCACTGAAGTGCTCAGTTACTGCTTCAGCTGGGGCCACAGAAGGACCTGGGACGGAGTGGGTGGTGAGATGGAGAGGGTGACATCGTTTTCTCTGTTCTCTAATTCCCTTCTCATGAATTGTGTTAATGTTGGATCTCACATTTTGCATGAGTCAGGAGTGCTGTAGTGGTAAACATGAGTTTCTAGTCAAGCATAAGTGCAACAAGAGAGAGGATGAAAAGAAAATGTGGAAAAAAGCACTGTAGACTCAAGTGAGGATGGTAGAAGGGGGGAGTGTGATGGTTCTGTTCTCTGGCCTTCCAGAGATCTCCATGGAAATGAGTCTACCAAGTTAAAAAATAAGAAGGCTGAGCTACGTGCTTTATCAAAAATACAACAGATTGAGGTGGAAGGGAGCACTTCTTGGAGAAAAAAAAAAAGAGTATTTCTGTCAAAGATAGGGAGGTGGGAGGAAAGTCCACTAATGCTTTGCAACTTAGTAGTAACAAGCACCCACAGGAGCAAAATATAACTGTGTGCTGCTGTGCCTGAGGAGGAATGAATGTGTGAGTGGTTGTATGGAATGGAGGGCTTGTATATAGGAGCACTTGGATGGAAGGGGTTGTGCTGCTGCCTATGTATGAGCCATTTGGCTTTCTAACCCTCTTTAGGTTGATTTTTATTTTATTTTTCTCTTGCCCTTTGGAGCACTGAACCTGGTAATCACCGAGTTCCACCAGTGGCTTCTGTGTGTGAGGTGGCCTCACACAGAGGAAGGCATTAGAATAATTGCTTGCACTAATCTCATAACAAAGGATTGGGAGGGCATTAAAAAAATGTGTTTGGGGAAGTGTAGTCCCTGTGCACCATCACAGCCAGGAAGGTTAATCTGATGTTCTTGTTGTATAAGAACTGGATGTGATTGGGCAACCAGAGGGACACCCCTCTGTGTGACAAACAAAACCTGCTGGGTTTTCTGGAGATGTAAAATGAGTTCCCAGCAGATAGATTTCTGTGTAGTCAGCCCCTACGTTCTAAAGCGTGCACAACACATGCATGCAGGCACACACCTCCCCAATCTTTTCAGTGCCCCTGAAATATTGAAAATCAGTATTTCTTTAACATTCATAGAACCACCAAATGGCCTGGTTGGAAGGGACCTTAAAGATCATCTCGTTCCAACCCCCTGCCATGGCATGGAGCAGGGCAGCCACAGCTTCTCTGGGCAACCTGTGCCAGGGCCTCAGCACCCTCACAGGGAACAATTTCTTCCTCATATCCAATCTAACCCTGCTCTCTGTCAGTGTGAGGCCATTGCCCCTTGTCCTGTCACTCCAGGCCCTGCTCAAGAGTCTCTCTCCATCTTTCCTGTGGGCTCCCTTCAGCCACTGCAAGGCCACAATGAGGTCACCCCAAAGCCTTCTCTTGTCCAGGCTGAACAATCCCAATTCCCTGAGCCTTTCCTCACAGCAGAGCTGCTCCATCCCTCTGATCCCCTTGGTGTCCCTGCTCTGGACTGGCTCCAGCAGCTCCCTGTCCTCCCTGTGCTGGGCCCAGGGCTGGATGCAGCTCTTCAGGGAGGGCTCAGCAGATTCCCAGGCTCTGTGGCTCAAGGACTTCTCACATACTTGCATCAGTGGGAGCTTTTTCTCCCTGGTGGACTGTTCAGTGGTTTCCTTCTTATGGCATCAGTGAAAATAAACTTAATGTTTATCCTCTAAGCTCACACAGCTCAAGGTGTATCAATAACTGCTGTGAAGCTGCTTGGGTGGTTTGTTTTGGGTTTTTTTTTTCTCTCTCTGCCTTAAGGAAAAGGAGAGTGCTGTGTTATGGAATAAATAAAAGGGGCTTTTTTACCTAGTTGGGAATGGTGCTGTCTCCCACTGATGCACAGAGGTAGGAAACAAGTGTGGAAGGAGAGGTGCTGATGATTGGTTGGAAATTGGAATGTCTTATCTCAGAAAGAGCCCAAGACTCTCCTTCTGTTCAGTTGTCCCCACCTCTGCATCACTCTGAAGTCTTCAGAATATTAATGCTTATATTTGAAGTCCGAGAGTGCTTTTTACCGACACTTACACTTGCTTTTGTCTGAAGATGTAAACAGCACGGTCTTGAAGTCCTCTGTGCTGAAAGAGAGCCCAGCCCAGCAGATATTGATCCAAAGGGAGGCCTTTGGATGCTGCTAGGATAGCATAGGATAGTATAGGATAGCATAGGATATTGNTATATTTGAAGTCCGAGAGTGCTTTTTACCGACACTTACACTTGCTTTTGTCTGAAGATGTAAACAGCACAGTCTTGAAGTCCTCTGTGCTGAAAGAGAGCCCAGCCCAGCAGATATTGATCTGAAGGGAAGCCTTTGGATGCTGCTGTATAGGATAGCATAGGATATTGTACAGCAATACAGGAATATCAATTCCCCTCATGTCTCTTCATTGATGGGAGAAATGCATGTGGAATATTCCTTATTGCTGTCTGTGCAACAGATGGAAAGCACACAAACAGAAAAGCATGATTTTTAGATCTGTATGGGGGGTGGGAAAGTAATAACTTGGAGGACTAGCCACAGTCGTTGTCACTCCAGGAGTTTACTGTTATTAATTGTCAGCTTCTGTCCCTTATTTTTCCCTAATAAAGGCTCCAGAAGGCTTTTCCACTTAGTGAACAACCTGTTCTACACAACAGGGAGTAAGGAAGATGAATTCATCTCTATCTCAAATTTGGATGAGGAAAGAGTGGAACATTTGGTCTGTAGTGAGGGGACACAAGCTGCCTCTTCAAAAATGATCTTCCACAAACTCCAGTTAAGTGGAATTCTGGGTTGTCTGAAGTGATCTCGAGGATGGAAGCGTGTGTCTGCATTTTCTTTTAATTTTAAATCTGTGAGGTTCATGCCCAAAAGCACAGAATCTTAAAAGCAACATTTCAAAAGTTTGAAGCACTGTTGGAGACGTGGTCTTTGTTCAGGCTTCTCTTGCTCTTGCCATCCAGGCTGTATGTTTTGACCCTGCTTGAGCATGGAGGTGGGACCAGATGACCCACTGTGATCCCTTCCAAATCTACCTGTTGTGTGATATTTGTCTGTGCTGGTGACATGACTTTTCCTTCTTCATAATTTTTTGATTATTCCTTAAGAAAATACGCTGCTAACAGATATACCACTCATTTATCTTAGTCTTGTAACAAAAATTTCCTTCCCTACTACTTTTCTTGTCTGTCCATTCACATCCCTTGTGATGCCTACTTGGCTCGTGCACCTTTTGAGGAAGCTGTGGTCCTGGGGAAAATTCAGCTGCTCCAATAATCCATTAATTTTGCTGGTCCTTAAGCATGGCTTGGTCTTTTTTGTGGCCTGTAGTGCTGTGTCTTCGTGAACAGAGGGGTGTTTTTTTCCTTTCAAAAGCATCAGCTGCGTTTCCTGGCGTATCAAATTAGCAATAATTTACTTAGGGAAAACATCGTGAGTTATAAAGCAGGATTGCGTCTAATTGCACTGGCCTTCTTCCATCTGGGATTTCACCAGCCTTTTGCCTGTGATCCTTCTTGGATCAAAGTTTCCCTCTGAGGTGGGAAGGACTGGAAAATGGCAAGAGGGAGGAGGACTCCTTTCAATTCTCGATAACCTGAACTAAAGCGCCCTGGTGGTGTCACTCTGGTATCCTGAACCTGAAAATCACAGGAGCCCCGTCAACTTAAAGGGCAGCATCAAATTCCAGATCTCTGGAAGGCCAGGCCTGGCTCCCAGGCACAGTTCCAGGGCTTAGGGTAGGCATCCTCATATGTTAAATTTGCCTGTAGAGTGATGAATGTCCTTCCACTGGTCTGCTTTGCACCATGAATATAACTGATTTTAGCAGTGCTTAGAAAACAGCCATTGGCTGCTCTTTAGATCCTATTTATCCTCTAAATACCATGGATAAGTGCTTGCCATTAACAGGAAAAATGTACTGTGTTTTCTCTGAGCCTTTAAAAGGGTATAGGTGCTCCACCTGCACCCTCTTCCTCCTCATTTTTAAGTCACTCAGTGTTTGGACACTGAACTTTTGGGAGTCATGCTATGATTCATGTATCCTTCTTCCTTAGAGGCTATGGACTCCTACATTTCCAGTCCACAAGAGTGGAGTCTTTCTTGGGAAAATCCAAAAGCATTGCTAGAAGTAGAGGTAGAAATGCACAGGAGTCTAATTCTAGTCCAGCCAATAATATTCCGTAAATTATATTCTGTAAACAAAATATATCCAGTAACTATCAGGATATTCTTTCACAAGCTTTAGAGATCTCTCGAAGTAGCTGTTTAAAAAACCAAACAAACAAACCACTGTGGTCCCTTCTAACCCGACCCATCCTGCCATTCTGTGAGCTGGTTTTTATTTCCACCTCATCATAAAGCTCAGGATTTTGGGAGGAGGGTGGGTGAGTTAAGGTGAGCTGGGCTTGCCTACCTGCCCCCCATGGTACCTGCAAGCCCTGAGCCAACTGACTTTGTTTCAGAGCAGAATGCTGAGCCAAAAATCAGAGGATGAGCAAAGCCTGGCCTGCAGCCTTGCCTGTAATCCACCTGTCCAGCCCTGACATCACCTCCTGGAGAAGGAACTGATAGGAACTTCAGTGTGGAAACCTCGGAGAGCTCAGTATGGCTGTGTTGGATGGGATCTCCTGCCCTTTGATGGGGACGAAGATCAAGCTCTTTAACATATTTAATGCCTTTTACGTACATAGCAAAAGCTGCGTTTGGAGAGAGTTGTTTTTTGAAATGTGAGCATTGACTTTTGCAGTGCTCAGTTCCGTTTGAGTTCCTACACAGACTCTGTCCTCTTCCCCACATTCTCTGGCAAGATGAGGGAGCTCAGTGCCTGGCAGTGAGGGTTTTATTGTCTCCAGGGAAGGTGGGCTGAGGGAATGCTGGGGAGTGACTGGGAGAAGCCATGAAACACCATGGGAATGCTCAGGGAATGTGCAAGTACTGCAGGGCTCTGTGCGTGGTGGTGGGGCAGGAATTCTTGAGAGATCCCACAAAAAATGCTGCAGTAACACAGGATGGGAATGCTGGAAGAGACAGTGAAGTGAAGAAAGTAAGTTTCCCTACAGATTGGGGACAGTGCAGATGGGTTCTGAGCTCTTGTGGGACAAAACCCCTTATTTTTAAAATGAACTGAGCATGGCTTGTTCTAAAAACAATCAAGATTCATGCTACAGATTCCAGCAGAATGGAAGAATTTCAAAGCAAATTAGTTAAACTGGGATAAAGAAAAGTGGGATGAGAAGGTGTAACAAACAGTTAGAAGGGCTGCATGACAAATGTCTGCATCATCTGTCTTCTTGCATTAAAATTCTGTCATTTTTGTGTTGTCTCCTGAATACCAGCACTAGGAAAAAGAGTTATGGCGTAAGTTCTTGGGGTGGGTGGGTAATACTGTAGTGAAAAGCTCCACAGGGAAATTTTGTCTTTATTGTTTGCATTACCACATTACCAAAAGGCCTTTGGGAATCAAAATATTATTTTTTAGGCCCTATGTGGGAGAAATTTCTCCTCTATAAGCAATAACTCTATAAAGAAAAAGTGCAGTGGTAGGGAAGATAAGAACTGGAAGCAATACTAGGAAAATCTGTTATGCATATTAATATTGCATAGAAATCTTGGTAGGAAACGAAATTGGATTTTAGAGTATTTACTTCTGAAATAAAAAATGCTGTGCTGAATCTGTGGAGATAGGTTTAGAGAATTTAGCTTTCTGAGCTCTCATTTTTCTTTAATGCAAGAAATATGCTGCTGGTGCAGTTCCTGGGCTCTGTAGACTAGGGAATGCTGATGGCATCCTAGAGAAACTTCCTGATGTCACTGGAGGAAACTGGAATTGTGGGATATGCTTGTAAACAGGTAAAGAAACAAATACCATCTGGGAAAAGGTTAGTGAGTTACCAGAGAGACACTGGCATCTGTATAGGTCAGATTCCAATAGGGTACCTGGGCCGTTGGTAAAGATTCCTGAAGGGAATGGATTGCAGGTGTTATAATCTTAGTTTCAGCACAGCTGTGATCTCTGTGGAAAACCTGCCTTCATGATACATGAGATTTGTATTTAAACAGCCAAACTGAGATACTGTTCCATCGTGGTGTTCAACCTTCTCTCTCCCCAGAATTCAGAGGATGTTGGATTTCTGAGGGACAGAGCAGGAGAGGCTCCTGAAGGGAATGTGTGCCTCCAGAAATTGTGGTGGCCTGGCTCATGCCATGCACTATGGTACTTGCAGGGAGCACTGGGTGTGCAGCTCCTGGAATGGGCTTTTTCACTTACAAGCAGCTCTGTTTTCCCTCCGAAAACATCAATTTCAGCCATGTCTGAAATGAATCTTGGTCACAGCAAAGCATAGGCATTGTTCCACCACAACTGAGCCTGCCTGCTGCTGGGTTTGGGTAAAAATTCGAGCAACCCAGAAATGAAATTTATCCATTTTGTAGATGACATGGCTGTGCATTTGTCCCTGGGAAGAGAGAGAATTGTCTGTCCTGATTATTTAGTTGAATGTGCACAGTTCCTTGACTCCTTTCTTTAGAAACAGGGCAGGACAGTTCCCGTAAATTTAAGCAGCTGTCATGTAAAAATCATGAGGAAGTACAGGCAAGGCTTAGTGGCCTGCACTGAGTGGAATTTGATCAGTGTTTATTGTATTGACATATTGGAAGAGGTTTTGTTGCCATGTGGTTGCTGATTGATGCTGGCATTAGTGTGTGATTGCCTGTGAAGGCTTTCTGTCTCCACAAGATCTCAGAACAGAAAGTAATGGCAACAAATTTTAGAGAAGCAAAAGGGTTGGCCTCACGAAAAAAATACCAAATAAGGCTGGGGTGGAGTTAGATGGCAATGAGAAAACCTTATGGACTCTGGTTTTCAGGAACTCCTGCACCTGTTTCTCTGGCCAGAAATGCACAATATAATAGAGAATTGGGGAATCTATTAAAACCTCTCTGTTTAAACCCTTTCTGGGCATTGCTCCCTTATCTGCTTCCCTGTGAAATCAAGGCTTTTGCTTCATTAGGAATTATGTCTAGATAAAGCCATATCTGTGGAGAGGAATTTTTTCCTCTTTCTTGGCTGAAAGGTGTTCAGACCAGGAATCTCTCAACAGAGACCCAGGAATAGAGAGTCTGCTGCTAAAGCACTCCTGCTGTAATGTGTTCATAGGAGAAACTTGTTGCCTTTCTCACTGGTGCTCAGGAGAGATGATTTGTCTTGTAACAAAGACTCTGAAAAATAATAGAATGTGATATTTCCTTTATTATAATTTCTTCTTTTGTCTGAGGTTTTTTAAATGCTACATTAGTGTATACTTCTTGAAACATTTTGTTTTTAAGCACCTAAATTTGTTGAGAGTTGCTTCAGCAACTGTCACATGAGAGCATTTGGAAAATAAAATTTTTGAGGGGAGATTTGAGTTTTTGTCTGGCAAAAAGAAGTCAGTTTGAGGTTAGAGGACCAAGAAACATTTCACCTTACTTACTTTTCCCAAGTGCTTTGTACTTGGCTTGCCTCAGTTCCTGTCCCCAGGAGCTGCCACCTTGTCCTTGGAACATTCCCACCCATGGGACAGACTGTGAGATTGTGCAGAAAGACAACAAAAGGCTCTAAAGGGCTTAAAAAGACGTTTTTAAAAGGCTTTAATAAGAATATAGGATGGGCTGTAGGGACTGGGTACAGGCTTGTTCAGCCAAATACCCTGATCAGTGAGGGGTTACGTTTGACTGGCCCTTCCTTATACCCTTCTATGTCCCATTTCCTCCCCGCCTTGTTTTGCCATGACCCACTAAATGTTCCTTAAGTACAGTCCCTCAGGCCCACCTCACATATCCTCAGCTGTCCTATTCTTCCTGTTTCCTCCTTCTTATCAGTCACAAATTCCACTCCAAAGCTGTGCCTGACAATCCTTGTTGGTCCCATCAATTAGTGGCTAAAGTCTTTTTCCCTTTCCAGTGCCTCTCTCTCTCCTGTGCACCTGGCTTGTGCCTCTGCATGTTCTTTTTTATAAATTTCTCCTTCATTTCATACTCCCTTGGGAGTGAAAGGGTCCTGGAGTGGGTAATGGAGCAGAGGCCCTCACCTTTCATGTACCCTTAGAGTGATGGCTTGTCCTGGAGGCTCAGCTCTGGATGTAGCCCTTGAGTGCTGCAGGAGCTGAACAGGGAGGCAGAGCTTGTGTTGCCAGCATTTCCCCTTCATTACAGCTGATTAAACGTGTGCTTAGTATGGCACTCACAGCACTGCACAGTGTGGGCAGTACTGCAGCGTGTTGTTTGCTTGGCCATCTCAAAACCTGTCCTCATCCCTGAAACAGAACTCATTTCTGAAGCAATGCTCTGGGCAATGGTTCTGATCCTGTTGCCCTGAAAACAACAGCCAAAGTCTCATTGTGGTAGGAACAAACTTTCAGAAGAGAGTTCAACAGCAAAACCAAAAAGATTGTACCTGTTTTATACAGGTACAATCTTTTTGTTTCACCTGGATAGCGATGCCTCAGGTTTTAACTTTTATATTTTTCAAATCCTGTACTGTTAGTGTAACTCTGAAGTTCCCTGTAGCTTGTTAAGTGCTGTTCTCTCATGCTCACACAGACATAACAAAACCTCTCCAGCTCACTCTCCAAGGACACCCAGACTGTCCTAGGCCCAAGAACTGTAAACCTTCATCTTGGGGAGAGGGGGGCAAGCTTGGGGAAATTCCATCATTGGCTGGGTTCTGCTTGGTGAATTTATGCTGATATCAAAGTGTGAAGAACTCGTGAGCTGTCATTGTCCATTTTGGGATGCACTGAGGCAGGAGCCTCTGGAGCCCAGAGTGTACCTCTGAAGGCCTTTCAAATAAATACCTCCTTTATTCCTTTATTTCTGCTTAGTCTCTGTTTCTAGGTAGCCATTTAAGGCATCAATAAGTCAAATCAAGTCTTTATTAGTTCCCTACTTACACATCATTGTTTTCAGTAGAAAATGGCTGGAGATATCCCAGCACAATCCTATTGAGAACAGTGGGGCAAAGATATTTTCTCATCAGCACAGAGCCCGGCTCTGAATGGGAGAGCACTCCTGAGATTGTTGTCTTTCTCTTCCACACAGATAATAAACTCTAGTTAAAACCACCAGTGCAGATTCAGAGATTCAAACCTGCCCTTTGCCACCATGTGCCTGTTAGGGGCAGAAGGCAGCATGTTTTCCCTGGGGAAAAAGAGGCAGTAGAGCTGTGTTGCCAAGCTGTAACAGAAGAAGAGCTGTAATGAGCCTAAAAGAAGCTGGGAGAGTATTAACTTACACAAGTGACCAGAGTCTGTAACTGATACAGAACAAAACAGCATCTGTGTCCTCTCCCTGCTGCAGGGCCAGCAAATCTCTTCACTCTCATAGCAACAGCCACACTGAATAGACCTGCAGGAGCTTTCAACACTTCTACCAATATGTGACCCTTGTCCTGCTGCTCTTGTTAGCAAGGGCTCTATTTTCCATCACCTCTCTTCAGGCAGGTTGGACTGCCCCTCATTCTTCGGATCACACCCTTGGATGACAGGCCAGCTAGAGAAGAAATATGGGGAGCTAAATATCATCCTGTGAGCAGGATAAACTCATGAAAAGAGAGTCAGTTTCCTGACTTTGACTCCTGAAAATGTCTCTATTTAGCGGGAAGGGGGAGGCTCTGACATCCAGCTTTCAAAGCCACGTTGCAGAAGGGCTCAGTCTTCTTTCCCTTTCCAGGGAAGGCTTCTGGAGGTTGGGAAAGAAAACAAGCTATGCTCTGCCTGTAGGTTCTCTTGTTGGTTTGGAAAGCTGTGACTCCCTGTGCTTCTCCTGCACCAGAACTTCTCTGCCTTGCAGGAGCTGAGCTGGGAGTGTAAATTGTTTTAAATAGTCTCTCCATTTCTCCTGAAGCCTCCCTTCAGGCACTGAAAGGCCACGGTTAGGTCACAATTAGGTTCTTTGGTCTTGCCCATTCCCTTCAAGGGTCACGTCAGAGCTCTTTACCTTGGACTAAAAGCTTCAGGAAGAATCAGGGTTTGTCTTAGTCCAGTCCACTGTTCCTGTATAATCTCTGTGTCTAATAATAATTCCTGTATAATCTCTGTGTTTAATAATCATTCCTGTTCTTACCCCAATCTTTCCCAGAAAAGGACTTTCCTGCTCTTACCCTTGGTTTCCAGGTAGAGAGCTCTTGTACAGAATAAAAAAAAGATGCACTCATGAAAGCCCAATGGCTCTTTGAGTCTTTAGAGGCATCCATTCTATCCATAAGATTGGCCTTTAAAAGTGTTTCCAGCATCCAAGAGCATCAAATCCAGTCAAAGACAAAATGGCTTAAATTTCAAACTGGCCAAGTGCTATATGAAGATTCCAAAGTCTCTTGGGTGTTTCAAGCCTGTGATAACTACTTAAAGATTGTTTGGAGCTAGGATTGAGAGTTAGGTGCCTTTGAGAATCTGAAAGTACCTTGACCTTATTTAAAACCATATATTCTGAGCTGACGCTTGCTCGTAAAGCCATTTGAATCTTCACTGGATGAAATTCAAAGAGAAAATAACAAAGCAAGGTGCCACATGTCTTAGTAAAAGTAAGGATGCCTTCAAAGACAGTTTATTTCTTGTTCATTTTCCTATAAATGATAGAAAATATTCATTAATGTTTTACTAGTTCAGCTACTATATTTTTTTTCTTGGTGTATTACTGTCCAATCAGAAGTTTTTTGAAGAAGTAACAGTTCACTTGGAAAAAATCTGTTTCATTTTCAAGAGGGGTGGGACAAAGAATTGCTCTGCTTTTGAAACCTTCCCCTTTTGGTAGTGAAGGGGCTATTTATATGCTAAATATTTCTTAAATTATTTTATGCTTCCATATAGGGTTTTTTATATGGGTATATCTATATCTTGCAGCACATTTGGGGGTAGTAATTTTAAAAAAATGAGTTTTAATCCAAAGGAGAAAATCAAATCTGCATAGTCTGATTTTCATTAGCTTAGTACTCTATATCTGGCATCACCTTTTCACTGATAACTCTTTATGCCTTTGTCTCACTGTGTAGAGCAACTTGTCATGTGATTTTTGTCTTGCTCTAGAGAATCAGAACTCGCTGGTGCTTCATTTGTACCCTGAAAGCTCTGGAAATTTTTTCCACCCTTCTAGCTCAAGGTTGCTCCAAGTGCTTTGCTGATTTTATTCTGTTCTGTTCAAAGAAATTGAAGGGAAAACTTTGCAAAGAAGATTTCTTGGTGACTCTCATCAAAAGTTTGTGCCCTGTTGTGCTCTGAGTGGGTAAATTCAAGTTTTTCTCCTTTATAAACTGAACTGAATCACACCTGGCTGAGGTTTTCCACAAAGCTGAACCACAGTGTTGTTTATATGGAATATTGACTCAAACAAGCTTAAAGCTCTTATGGAGATTTGGAAGGTGATCATCCCCAAACCTGAAGGGTTCAAACTTAATTTGAAATTGCTGAGTAGGATTTGTGTGATGCCATCCCTTCCTGGGGATGAGGAGGAGACGAAGCCTCTATACTTGCACAAGAGTTCTGCATGGAGGTTAATCTTTCTGACTGATTCATTCCCAGACTACAGAAAGAGTGGTTTGGATTGACTTCCAGAGTACCAGTAAACAAGGCTCTCTCTTCTGATTTCTACCCTGATTTTGAGCAATGTTTTCCTTATCAAAATTAGATACCATCAGGTAGAGTCTCTGGGGTGAAGAAAGGAAACAGATTTGTGAGGCACCACCATCATCTACTCTGCTTTGTCACGCCAGGAGGGAGGCAGGAAGAAGGAGTGATAAGAAATTTGTGTCTTGTATTTTATTACTCATCTGAAGTCTTCAATTATTAGTGCTATGCTAATGAAGTGGTTTTGGATTGTCTGACAGATCTTTTGATAAACTCCCTAACAAGACAATAAAACTGAGAAGATGTCAACTGGGTAATTAGCTGATAATCAATATCCAGCAGCTGTGACAAGATGGCAGGCAGATATCAGGCTCTGCTCCGGGTTTTGGGTACTTTGTTGGTTCACGTTTCGGGGAAGATGCTGCCAAGACATTAATAATTGCACCGACAAGAGTTGGGATAAAGGAAAAGCAGCCTAATAGTGACATTAATCTAAACTGAATATGTAGAAATCCTTTCTCCTACACAAATCATTATGAAGTGGTTGATCCTGGCAATTTGAGTTTTTCTTGACATGGGCATTAGATAGGGAAGATATGAAATGCCCTGGGTAGAACCTTAAATTCCTAAATCTCCAGGGAGCCAGAGATATCAGCCCATGTTACATTAACCATTTGATTATAACTTCATGGATGCAAAGCTGATTGGATCACTCCTTTACTATCTCAGAGACACCTGGAACAGGATTTACTTCATTTATCTGTAGACATTGACACAGTTCGGAGCAAGATAATCTCAACTCCCATGATATCCAGAAACAAGGAGCAGGAGTTGTCTGGTGTAAGGAGCTGTCCACATTCTGATGGAGATGAGGTGCATCCTGGAAGTCTCTGGTGCTGTTCATTACCTCTGGAAGCCTGGATGGCCACATCAACCACCTGGAGTTCAGAGATATGAACAGCACTGCCATTAACTGCACCACAGATGTCAATGAGAATAAGAACTTGCTTGGAGGGAGTCACTTTGTGTGGCAGATCACAATGGCACAGTTACGTTTTGCTTAATAATACACAGCTGGAATTTTGTGTAGTGAAATTCAGCTACTTCCAAATGTAACGTGGAGATAGACAAGGAGGAGCAAAATTTGGCCATGGGATCATAGAATGGACCTTAAAGATCATCCAGTTCCAGCCTCCTGCCATGGGCGGGGACACCTTCCACTATCCCAGGTTGCTCAGAGCCACATCCAGCCTGGCCTGGAACACTGCCAGGGATGGGGCAGCCACAGCTTCTCTGGACAACCTGTGCCAGGGCCTCAGCACCCTCACAGGGAACAATTTCTTCCTCATATCCAATCTAACTCTGCTCTCTGTCAGTGTGAGGCCATTGCCCCTTGCCCTGTCACTCCAGGCCCTGCTCAAGAGTCTCTCTCCATCCTTCTTGTAGGCCATCTGTTACCTCTCACTACCAATCCATGAAGATCCCAATATGATTTCCCTATATGATTTTCCATTGTGCTCCATTGCCCTGGGTTGGTGAGAAACACACAGTATCGTGGACAGGATATTTACTATGAAAATTAAGATTGAGCTCTATTCCTGATTTAATCACCAAAAAATGAGGTTTTGTTTTGGTTTTTTTTTTTCTTTTTCTTGTTTTGGTTTGGTTTGGTTTTTTTGATTTTTTTTTTTTTTTAACAAAATTCCTGAATGTCACAGAATTCCCTTCCATCCCAGCTGGAAGTTCCAGGGGTTTCTGGACTTGTGTGAGTTGAAGAAGCAGGCTGGAGGAGACAGGGTGGGCAGGCTGTGCTGGAAGCATTTCCCTCTCACTAGGAGAGGGGGACATTAAAAAATGCTTCCTGCAAGTTTCTGCCCATGCTAAAACCTCTCCTGAGGGCTGTGCTGTGCTGCAAAGCACCTCAGAAACTCCTCTTCTTCCTTACAGTTTGTGTCAAGGCTGGCTTGCACTGACCAACTCAAACAAAGAAAGGGTGACCACTGCTTTCACAGAACCTCCCAGTGGATGAGAGACCCTGGCTTCAGATTTAGCTTAAAAATAGGAAATAAGGGCTGAGGAAAACAAAGAAAAAGCCAAAAAAAAAGGCAACTCATCAGAAGCAGTTGCCACAGCTTCTTGGATATTAAAGCAGGTTAGTGTTCCAGGGCTGTACTGCTGGGAGAGTTTGACAGGTTTACACTGAAAGACACCACTTAGAAGTGTTAACTTGTTTTAGCTTAGCCTTATGGAGCCTTTTCACTGCAGACTACAGAGCTGGATACAGCCTTCATAATTCATTCTTAAAATGTGAGGTTAATGTGTAGCTACATTGGATATTAAGGGAAACAGATGGAGCAAGGAACACAGTGAATCACAGGGAATCTGTTCAAGAATTTTCTCACTAAGAGGTTTTTTCCTCACTGAGCCTGCCTTAAGTATCAGAGAAAGCTCAAATCATCATCTAAATGCCAGTTCCACTGCTCCCTGGTTGGGATTCGAAGCTTCCAGCTAAATGTTGGATTTGTCTCTGGGCTGGGACCCACCAAGGAGAACCAGCAAATTCTTTCTCATTGACTTTAAGCTGGATCCTTGTTCCTAGTCTCTCCTGAAAGTCTCAGCCTTTGATTTCCCTGACGACCTGTAGTACTGTGCTTTGCAAACCTCACATGCAGGCCTGCTTATGTCAGCCGTAGGAAGGCACTCCCAATTCCTAACAGAAGCCATACCTCATATCTAAATTTACTGTAATTCCAGACTAACCATCAGCTTTCTGGCCAGCTGCCCCGGGGCAGGGGATGGCTGTGTGGTTACATAAACAGGGTTGTTGGAAGCACCAGGGGAGGTCAGCTGGCACGATTCCCACAGTCAGAAAGCCCAGACAGGATTTCCATTGCTCTTCAATCAGATAGGATGGAGGAAGAATGTCTCTGATGATCTCAGCTGGGAGCTGATAACCTTCCAGAGCTGGATGAATAATGAATGGCTCCAGTGATGGTTGTCTCTGAAATGTGCTAATAATTTTGGTAGAATGTGCTGGATGGCACACGGTGCATGTCTGTGCCCTCCAGGTGATCTAGGGTTTGTCACTGGCGTGTTGGAGAACAGAAAATGAGGGCTTATTGTGAATCCAGGGGTTATTCCCTGGAGGACATGATCAAGGGAAGCATCACCACCTCCCGATGTTTTCAAAACTGGATGGCTTTCAGGAAGTAGAAGCTTTAGCTCAATATCTCTCATTGTGTTTAATGAAGACGTGAATGGGTGAAATTGAAGTCTGTGGAATGCAAGGGGATGGCAACAAGAGATCAAATGGCTCCTTTGGGCTTATATCTTTCAGAAAATCTTTTGCCTGTATTTTCTGTTAAGAGTTTGGAGCAAAAAATTTCTAATCAGCTTTTGAACTGGTAAAAAAAGTGGTAATTTTATTTTTTTTTTCTATCATTACCCATTCTGAGAAAAACATTTTGGCTGGATTCGTTATCAGCTTTTTTTTTCTTCTTTTTAGTTTTTTCCTTTTCCTTTTTTTCCTTTTTTCCTTTTTTTCCTTNTTTTTTCCTTTTTTTTCCTTTTTTTCCTTTTTTTTCCTTTTTTTCCTTTTTTTCCTTTTTTTTCCTTTTTCCATTTCTCTTTCTTTTTCTTTCTTTTTCTCTTTTTTCCCATGGCTCATATTGCAGTAACCTGTACCCTTGGTACAAGACGATCAGAGCTTAGTACCTGCCCTTACTGAACTAATCCTCCTGGCTGTGATGTGTGGCAAAGTGGCAGCTCTGAAAGTCTTTGGTGTCTTCTGCCCTCACCCGCTGAGTGGGATGTGGTGTTTTGCATGGAGCAAGAGCAGAATATTCCCTGCTGTTCCCTCTGCAGGAGGGGAGGACTTTGCACCACCCATTCAGCTGGAACGCCCTGCTCCTCTGGGCTTGCCTCCACACAGGCTGGGGATGGGGGAGAGGGAATACGTCAGTCTTCCCATCCATCTTCAATTCCACCTACTTCGTCTTTGGAGTGCGAGGTACACTCAACCAATTTTAGGCCAGGAGATAAAAATCTAAGGCCTTTTTATCTTCCTCTGTAGCAAGGCAAGGAAACCCAGGTTCTATTAAGAGGGGATGGGAGCCTATGGTGGTGTCAAGGCTCCCATTCAGCTGACGCAGGTGGTAGTTTGTTCTTCCAAAAGGCTCCATCTGGGCTGACACTTGGTGTCTCCTGAGGCAGGAAAAGGCAAAGTTAACACATTGGCAAAGCCAGAGCTGGAATCCTGTACCTGCTCTGCATAAGGCCATAAGTTTGTAGTGCCAGGGGTCAGGAACAGACTCAGGGAGGTGCAGAAAACCTCTTTCCCATCTTTGCGAGGGGCTGGAATCCTGTCTGTTTTCTGCACTGAGGCGGTGGCACAGTGGAAAACTGCAGCTCCTGGGCTGGGCAGACAGTCCTTTGTATGATCCTGCAGCAGGCTGTGTGTCTGTCTCTGTCAGTGTGGGGTCTTGGTTCTCTCAGTCATGGAATCCTGGAATCCACTGAGCTGGAAGGGGCCCCCAAGGATCATTGAGTCCAACTCCCAGCCCTGCACAGACACCCAACAATTCCACCCTGCGCATCCCTGAGAGTCCAAACACTCCTGGAGCTCTGGCAGCCTTGGGGCTGTGCCCATTCCCTGGGGAGCCTGTTCAGTGCCCCAGCATCCTCTGGAATGCTGATATCCACCCTAACCTGATATCTACCCTAACCCTCCCCTGACACAGCTCCAGCTGTTCCCTGGGTCCTGTCCCTGGTCCCAGAGAGCAGAGATCAGGGCCTGCTCCTCCTCTTTCCCTTGTGAGGAAGCTGCAGAACTGCTGTGAGCTCTGACCTCAGTCTCCTCCAGCTGAACAGACCAAGTGCCCTCAGCCACTCCTTGTGTGGCTTCACCTCCAGGCCCTTCACTGTAGCTATCACCACCTTCCATAGCCTGACTGCATCCCTCAAAAGGAGCTGGTACTTACACAGGTCTGATGCTTTATGTGGCACTGTTTGAGATCTAAAATGTGCCAAGTAAACAACAAAAAAGCAAAAAATGCCTTGTCCTCTCCCTGTTCTTGCTCCATGTAGAATAGGCTGTGGTGTTATCCAGTGAGACAAGGAATGGGGTTTTTCTTCTGTTTTCTCTGTGGTAGGTTTTGGTGATGGCATTTCTGGGTCACATGGTACATCCCTGCTACCACAGAGACCTTCCCTTAGCATTCATGTCACTCCCCAGCAACACTCTCTGGGTGCTGGCAGGAAGCAGTGCAATACCAAACCTGTTGGTGACCTGGACAGGTGGTCAAAGCCCTTGCTAGACCAGAGGTGGCAAGGGCTCAGTCAGTCCTGCTCCTGATTTACACTGATGGAATTTCTATGGCTTGAGTGGAGGCTTTCCCCAGCCACCACCTCCTCACCTGAGAAGTGATGGGAGAGCCAGGGTGAGCATTTCTCCCCTTGCCTTGCGGGTGGGTGTTGTGTGGCGTGTGGCTTTGGTCCCCTGTGTCACCGTAGTAACAGCAAGGCGTCGTTTCCTGGCAACTGTCAGGGTTGCTAAGGGAAAAGTCGGCAGCTTTGGTAGATGTGACATCTTTGACATCCTCCACTCACATTACATTGGGATGGGTTTGACGGAGAAGAGATGGCCTGGTGGCCAAGCCTCATCTCCTTTGACCTGGCTGAATGTTGGCTTTCAGAAATAATTAGTCTATAAGATAGGGAACATAGATCCTGGTGTTTGCCATCCTTGGCCCATTCAATAACTACAAGTGACTCTTCCTGCCCTCTGCTAGGAGATGAAATGAGTTCTGGGAATAAAAATCACTCTTTAGGTACTGAGTGTTACCACTGGTCTTTGGTGCTCTGGTTCTCCAGTACATTTCAGAGGTGGCTTCACTGAGAAAGAAACTTTCCTCAAGCTGTCTTCTCTGCCAGTGCTTCATTCTTTGAAGAAATGAGAAACTTTCCTCAAGCTGTCTCCTCTGCTGCTCCTTCCCAAACCCCCTTGTCCCTGGGATGAAAGCTGTGTTTGGAGTGGGGTGTGTGTGTGTGGATGGGGGAAGGAGAGGCAGGTTCCCTGAGGTATTACTCCAGCTTGGCTGGGTGGAATTCAGCGCAGCTGTACCAAGGCAAAGCCAAAAGCAACACAGTGATGAATTGATAAATCCTATTTGCTCGCATCTGCCCACTCGGAGCTGGAGCTGGGGACATCACTCCCTGCTGCTGCGTGCCAGAGCATGTGCAGAGGGAGTTGTTGTGCTCTCTGCAGTGCTTAGGAGACAGATGGTGGAGCCCACCCATTCCAAAGAGTGCCTACAGAGAGGAGGATTTCTGCAGTGCCGCGGCGCTGGCAGGCAATGCAATGGCAGTGTTCTTACATTTCACAGAACTGACTGGTCTCAGAAGTGATATTTTACCAGTGTTCTCTTCTGGCACCTTTTTCTGTTCCCCAGCTGCCTGCACAGCTTTTGGCACAGCGCTGATGGAGAGTGGGTTCTGCTGCGGCTGGACCAGCTCTGCCATTTAGGGTGAGAGTTGGACTGTAGGGAAGAAAGCCAAATAATCTCTGCTGCTTGGGGTGCTTTTAGGGGAGGAGAAACAGAAAAGTGATGTTCTTATCCCTTCTAAAATTCCAGCAAACTCTCTGTCTTAGCACGGTGTGGGAGAGCTTCTCTTGGTTGTGAGTTGGGGCAGATCAGATTAATGGAGACATCTTCTCTATCCTAAATGGAAAAAAATTGATTTAGCTGTACAAGTGGGGCTTGTGACAAGGGAATGAAGCCTGGTGCGATTTTGCAGAGGCCATCAGAAATCCTGGGGACATTCAGAAATGCTCAGTTTCCCACCAATTTCCTGCAGCTGACAGCACATTTGCGTTGACCTTGGTGGCGGCACCAGCCTCGCAGATGAAAAGGACATGCATCACTAAGAGGAGAATTAAATTTGCAAGGAATGCCTTATATTTCATTTTCTGTTTCTGCCATTTTTATCTGTCCCGACTAATCCTTGTGTCCCTGGAAAGCCTGCCCTAGTGTTCCACTTCCTGCAGCAGGAATGGTGTCTGTGCTCACAGCAGGGGTGGCTTTCTCCAGCTCTTTTGTCAAACGCCGTCCTGGACCCCCTGAGCTCCTTGTTCCTTTGCCAGCTGTGGGGAGTGTGCAGCTCGCTGGTGTGGAGCCTCCTGTCTCCTTCTCAGAGCAAGGAATCAGCCCTGACTGGTGCCTGTAAGAGCAGCATTGCTCTAGTGGAAGCTGTTCCCAGTTTAGCAGATTCCAACACAGATTCCTCTATGTTGGAATAAGGGGGGAAAGTAATCTCTTGTCTTGCGACTGTCACTTCAGAGATTTTCATCTCTCTCTCTTGTGTAAGCTTGAGAGCATTATAGACAGGAGGTGTGGGATACAGGTGTGCGAAACAGCTTCACTCAGCTGGACAGACATCCCTTTCAGCCTGCTTTGGATTAGAAGAGGTGTGGGATTAAAGAACTGATCCTCTTCTTGCTTTTAAGAAAATGTACAGGCTTGGCATAATTACCAGTGCAGTAGTGACACTGTTGGTGCATGCAGATGTGATTAGTGTGTTCTTCTTCTCCTCCCCCTTTTTTTTTCTGGTTGTATAAAATGTCACTGCAGCTCGTTTTTCAGGATTGTGTGCTCATTATTTTATAGTGATGTGGCTCTGCTCAGAAGTTTCTACCTGAAATATCCTAGAAGGTGAAGTTGTTTCTTAAAAACCGAGGAACAGTCATGTCTAAAGAAGTGGTCCAGTAGTCTGAGCAACGTGGAGCTGTTTGCTCCAGTGGCAGAGGCTCAGCGTTCCTGAGTTGTGGGGAAGAGAATTGATTGGATACCAGATCTGAGTCCTTGGCTTCTGGAGCTGGGCCAAGTCCACTTCCTATAATTAAACCGTAGTCGTCAGGGGCATGACGGCAGCTGGAGATGACCAGGTGATCCAGTAACCTCTCCTGTCCTCCGACACAGGCGAGTACAGAGAGGGGGCAGAGCCGGTGGGGAATTTCAAACGGATGCTGTGACAGGCTGTGCCCCACTCCAAGAGAGCCTGGCTCCTCTCCCCCTCGCTCCTCTCCCGGGCTCTGTAAGGTCGCGGCGGGGCTGCCTGTGCTCCCGGTGCCCGCTCCTGCCGGCAGGAATGCGCAGTGCCCCTGGACGGAGCTGCGCTCCAGCTCGGCGCAGCACACTGCAGCCAAGCCTCGATGACTTTGCAGATGCTGGTGCTGCGCATGGAGTGACCTGAGCTGAGCCGAGCCACGATGCAGTCCCAGCCCTGGAGAGCTCTGCCTGCAGGAACAAGGCAGTGGAGCTCCAAGTGGAGTTCCTAAAAAAGGATTTGTGTTGCAAAAGGCTCGGGATTGTGGCAGCTGGCTGAGGTGAGGATGCATTTGTGTTGCAAAGGCAGTGGGAATATTCTTTTGTTCTCTGTGGAGACAGAGGAGCTTGGGAACCATGAGGAAAATGTTACCAAGAGCTCTGTGGGTAGGAGGGATTTTGCAGCAGCAGCTCCCTCTCTGTATCCCCAAACAGATCTGTCAGGGAAACCTGAGCACAGCAAAGACCTTTCTTGGCAGTATCCAGCAGCATTTCTTCTCTGGGGAAGTCCAGGTCTCTAGATCTATGCAGTCAAAATGTCAGAGCTTCGTCTGTCTGTCTCCCTCCATCCCACCAGCTGAGACGCCAGCGAGTACCTTTGTAATGAAGGATTAACAGTGCAACCAGATCTGTGCTCCCTGTGCCATCCCCTCGTACCCAAAGCACAGGAAAACATGCTCACAGAATAAATCCAGGTCAGGTTTCAGGCTGCTGGCTTAGCTGTAGCCCTGACTTCTTGAAGCTAGACTTTGACTTGGTTAGCAACAGTTAAGCTGTGCTAGAGGTCCAAAAAGCAGGACTGGAACGGTTTTGCTCTTGACCTCCCATCTGAAGGACACAGCTCCCGAGCTGCACAGCTCCCGAGCTGCACAGCACCCTTTGTTTCTCAGTTATGATCCACACAGAATCATCATGGAATCCTAGAATAGCCTGGGTTGGAAGGGACCTTGAAGATCATCTCATTCCAGCCCCTATCCCAGCTTGCTCAGAGCCCCATCCAGCCTGGCCTGGAACACTGCCAGGGATGGAGCAGCCACAGCTTCTCTGGGCAACCTGTGCCAGGGCCTCAGCACCCTGACAGGGAACAATTTCTTCCTCATATCCTATCTAAACCTGCTCTCTGTCAGTGTGAAGCCACATGCAGCTGCCAGCAAAAGCCCTCTGGCATTTCAGCCCCTTAGGAAGGCTGGGGATATGGTAGTTGCTGTGGGGTGGAAGAAAAACTAGGGCAGCAAGGCAGTAGAAGCCTGTTTTGAATCCATGTTCTTGGATGCCAGCCCTAGGCCAAACTTAAGGAAGGGGACATAGTGGTTGGGCAATGTGGGAACAGGAATGAAAATGAACTCTGGACCCTTTCTGTTTAAAACATGTCTCCCTAGCACTAATCCTGTAAGGACTTGGAGTGCCCTCATCCCAAAAAAACATCATTTCCAAGCCAGACAGTGCTGAATATGTCCTTGCTTTGCTTGCCACAGGCATGGAGAAAAGATCCTGAGGAAAGCAGTAGCTCCTGCTGCCAGCTCTGGAAGGCAGCGGACTTCTCAGATGTCAGACAGATCTGAAACATCAAAAGGGCTTCTCCTGAACTAGCTGACCTTTTGTTACACATATCCTTCCACTAATACCCAGCAGATTATCTTTGCCTTGTTTTTGCTGCTGTGCCCCTGACCTGTGGAAACCCCCGTGCTTTGAACATGCTCCATGATGGCAGGGAGGTGGCATTTGCAGTGACTGCTCTGCTGCAGGTGCCTCCTCTGTGAATTTTCTTTTGGATGTGTGTGACTGGAAGTGCCTCTAAGTGTGTGTGTGACCACCCCCCACACTTCCATCTGATCCTGAGCTATAGGTGAGCACCAGCTCACACTGAGAGGGGGTTCAGCCCCAGGGGTGATGCCTTAAATGGCTGCCTAGAAACAGAGACTAGACAGCAATAAAGGAATAAAGGAGGCATTTATTTGAAAGGCCTTCAGAGGTACACTCTGGGCTCCAGAGGCTCCTGCCTCAGTGCATTCCAAAATGGACAATGGCAGCTCCCGAGTTCTTCACACTTTGATATCAGCATCAATTCACCAAGCAGAACCCAGCCAATGATGGAATTTCCCCAAGCTTGCCCCCCTCTCCCCAAGATGAAGGTTTACAGTTCTTGGGCCTAGGACAGTCTAGGTGTCCTTGGAGAGTGAGCTGGAGAGGCTTTGTTATGTCTGTGTGAGCATGAGAGAACAGCACTTAACGAGCTACAGGAAACTTCAGAGTTACACTAACAGTACAGGATTTGAAAAATATAAAAGTTAAAACCTAAGACAGAAAGAGAACTGTGGATTGTTGTGAGTACAGGTTGGCTGTGCTTACACTCAGGGAAAGCTGCATCCCCAGACCACCAAGGAAAATAATTTCCATTGGTTTTCTCTCTCCTTTCAGCAGTCTTGCTGAAATCCAAGGGAGTGCTGGTGCAAAAATGGTGTTTTTTGGGGGAAGATGTTGCTGGTAGCTTCTAGATGTACCCATGATCATGGGATGAGGCAATGAAGGCACAGAGGAGAGAGACCCTGCGGTTCCAAGCACTGCTGTGCTGCGTCTCAGACGTCTCTCACTGACCCCATCACACAGTTCCTGTGGAGATGCTCGATGCTGCCACACACAGATTGCCTCTGACTCTGCTCTCAGGGCTGCCTGCAGCATTCTCCTTCCTGGGTCTGCTGCTCTGCTCCTGGACTTTCTCCAAGCAACGCCTCGCACTGGCCTCGTGCTGTTCTCAGTGGTCCTTCCCTCGTGTTAGAATCTGCTGGAATAACTTGTACCACATAAGCAGTTCTTGAAATGTGCATCGAGTGTATCCTTAAGGCAGAGGACAGGCACTGGCAGAGACTGTGAGAACCACCAGATTGACACCAGTCCCTGCAGGGAGCAAAAGGCAAAAACTGTTCAATGTGTTGCTCAGGCCATTAGGAAACCCTGGTTTCTAGGGGAAAGGGGGGAATGAAAACTGTGGCTGTGTGAGCATTGGCATGCTGGACCAAACAGCGAGGGTCAGCTCCAGTTTTGCAGAGCCAGGACCCTGGAGGGCTGTTGAATTCACTAGCTATCATGTCATGGTGTGGAATCCAGTGGCAGGAGGCTGCAAAATTACGTCTGGTTCTCTCCCACTGTCCTTTTGCAGCCCTCGGCATCCACGGAACTTGCAGCCTTACAGCACCTGAAGGGAGCCTACAGGAAAGATGGAGAGCTATTGACAAGGGCCTGGAGTGACAGGACAAGGGGGAATGGCTTCACACTGACAGAGAGCAGGGTTAGATTGGACATTAGGAGTGAGTTTTGCCAGCTGAAAGTTAGTTTTTAATGTTGGACTTAATCCTTGAATAATAAGGAGGAACACTTCTACAGCATCTTTGTTCCAGGAAGGATGGTCAGGTGCTCTATAGGCAGCAAATCCATGATGATTTTTATTATTAGCAGAAATACAGATAATCACTGAGTATAGTTACCTCATTTTGTCATCTCAAAAAGAATCCCGGAGCTGCTGGATGAGGCATCGAAGTATCAGGCAAAGCTGTACTTGTAGGCATGAACTGCATGAAAATTATCCTGTTAACTTAGCCTAGTCCATGTAATATTATTGAAACAAAATTGGAACAATCCAACTGGGTCATGCAGTGAAATGTGTGATTTATGAGGGTGAAGCCAACTCAACATCATCTTAATGACGTACTATTAAATGCACATTACTAAATTTGATATGTCCAGGAGCACACTGCCTGGAGGCCAGCATTCCCAGCTAATTCCATGATTTCCACTCTTTTTCAAACATGTTTCATAGCCATAGAAAAAGAGCAGAAGCACTGTTTTGGAAGGTTTCTCTGCTGGCTACAGATAAAGGTAAAATTAAACAGTCACAGCTAATATAATGTCATCTCACAGAATCATGGAATATCCTGAATTGAAAGGGACTCACAAGGATCATAAGTCCAGCTCCTGGCCCTGCACAGGACCAGAGCCAGGCACAAGCACAGAAATGCTCCCTTCTAGAGCAAGGAAGGGAGGGAAATGGTGTAAGACTTCTTGTCCTTCATCTACTTAAGTTTCTGTGAGATGACCTTTCCAATGCTAATTAAATTGAGTCAGAATCTGTGTTGTGACATGAATAATTCTTGAACGCAAAAAAAAAGCAATAAACATACAGACACAGTTCTGAAAGCTGAAATTGCTCTCCCTGATGCAGAGAAATATCTACCCCCTAAGGTAAATGCCACCAAGCAATGCTGGATTCCTGTCAAAGTGGCAGCTGATGGCCATTCTGGGAGTGTGACTACTGATGGTTCAGCAGCTGCCAGCTTGGCCAGTTTGTTTCTGCAGGATTCAGGCAGCAGTTCTCTCTCAGCAGAGCTCATTCCAGGGACTGAGGAGTGGAAAATCCCTTGTCCATTACATACCTCCAGCTCCACAAACTTCTGTCTCCTCTTGAAAAGGGGAAGGTGTCCTGCACCTCAATTTCTGTATAGGAGGAGACAGCTCTTTCCTGTGTCCATAAGGTTTTGCCCCAAAGGTCACAAAGATCACGGAATGGTTTGGGTTGGACAGGACCTTAAAGAAAATTTTGTTCCAACCCCCCTGCCTTGAGAACCTCCCACTAGAGGTTCTCCCATGCTCTTTTGATGGGAATCACATAAGGACAGGCCATAGACATTTTGCTCATAATCGTGGCTTGCAGTTTTCGTGCTTCTCATGAATGACAGCCAGCAAGAGGAATGAGCAGTGGTTTATTGGTGTTGGGGCTTGGAAAATCCATGGTGTGAGCAGCACTCTGCATTCGAGCCAAGTGACATCTGGTGATGCCCCAGGTGACCCCTGGAGCACAGGGGAACTGCTGAGGATCACCACAGCATCCTAGAAAGCTCCCTTGGACCTGCGCAGAGGACCTGCTCCATTACAAAGCCAGCTGCGGTTTCTAGGAATGATATAATCATGTGAAGGGAGACCAGGCTTAAATTACCAGGTCAGCAGCCATCGTTTGGAGGAGGCAGCTGAGGTGTAAGCAGATAGCAACCGCAGGGTGAGCCGGAGTTCACCTGGGTCACGGGGCTCTCTGCGTGGCATTGACTGCATGTGACACGGAGCAGCTGGAGGGATGGGCAGCCAGCAAGCCCCTCTGGAAGTGGGAGAAAGGAAAGATTCTGTGTCTGCAGCAGGGCAGCAGGTGATCAGTCTCTAGGGACAAAGTGTCAGAGTTGCTGGGTTGGGTCCTGGAGAGACGCACAGGAAAGAGGATCCCTGCTTCCTGCAGCAGAACTGGTGTGTGACTTCTGCTCTGGCACAGAAACCACAGCAGGGTCCTAAAGTGCTCCATTGCAAGGAAGGGCTGCCTTGGTAGGGGTGGGATGCTGTGGGGGAGGTCTGGAGATCATGGAAATACTGTCAGCGTCAGCAGATCTCCATCCCCCTCCTGCTCATCCTTGACAAACAGGCTCACTCCATCTACATTCTCTCCTCCTTCCCTGCCCCTAATGGTACAAGGAGAGTCAAAGAGCTCTTATTTTATTTTATATACCCCCATACCCTATGGCTGCTGAGGGGGGGGGCAGTTTGTCTCTCACTAGAACTCCTGAAACATGGGGAAAATGAATTTAAATGCAGTGTTTTGGGGTCATGTTCTCTGACGGTGCAAATCAGCACAGCCTCAATTAATTCAATTAGCAGTGCTGACCCTGGAGTCATAAATGTTGGTGAGTCTGTCACTCTGAGTGCTGTGGCAGCATGCTGAAGATTTTAAAAGAGCAATTTCCCCCACCCTCCCCCCAGTTTTTTATAGACAGAATTCAAAGAAATGCTAAAAAAAAGCTGTTGGTCTTTGGGGCAAAGTTGTGGAACCAAATATCAGCTGTGCTGACTGCCAGTCTGCATCTTAGCACAACCCTCACTGGATGCACTCCACTGTCTCGTTCAAAGGACTTTTTTCACATTAAAAATCCCCTTGAGTTTGATTAACAAATGACAAATAGGCTGTTCCAAGTCCTTATGGGAACCCTGAAGGATATATCAGTGTGGGGGCATACAAGGACTTTCATTGCTTCGTGGAGGAAATCCTGCCACCTCCTATGTGTGGAGAACTGCAACAGAAGGGTTCAGATCCACAAAAGGAACGTTTCCTGTGTGTTTGAGATGCCAACAACAGACAGGATTCCCTCTCAGCATACACACATCCTCTGCAAATGCATGGAATTCCCATGAGGTCTTGGTGTCCAGTATTTGGGACCTTTCATTACTTTGGGGGAGGGACTGACTTAACTTTAGTTTGTAAGTGCAGCAGACACTTCCCAGACACTGATAGTCAGAAACTCAGTAGGTCTGGATGTCATTTACTGTCATTTCTCACAAGAAATTGAGGGCTAGCACAATCAGGGTCAGAGACTGAAGTAATAAGAGCTCTCACAGTAACAACCAGACTTTCATTTCAAGATCTCCATGCCTAGAGTAGCTTCAGCTAAATCCTGTTTATTATAGAAAAAAGTCCTAAGTCAACTTAGCCAAGTGGCAGAAATCCCAAACTGGCAAAAGGGTTGAAAGGAAAGAAAGCAGTCATTTCTATGCCACCTTCCCCTCAAATATGCCCATAGGGAAAAAAAGAAAGGAAAGATGAGAAATTACTGGTCTTCATTCAGCCTTTACTTGAGGGTTTCTTTACCTGAATTTAATGGTTGATCACAACAGTTGTAGCTTCAATATCCCAATGTCCAGTCTAAAAATCACACAGGGCCGGGGAATATGCTGCATTTTCTGCTATTGTAGGGACAGAGAACCAGGAAAAGGAAGGATCAATGTCCCCAGAAACCTTTCTCCTGCAGCATATTCCCCTGCCCTGTGTGATTTTTTTAGACTGGACATTGGGAAGCATTTCTTTACCAAGAGAGTGGTGAGACACTGGACCAGGCTTCCTGAAGAGGTGGTCAATGCCCCAGGTCTGTCATTGTTTGAGAGGCATTTGGATGATGTCCTTAACATTTGGTCAGCCTTGAAGTGCTCAGGCTGTTGGACTGGATGATGATTATGGGTCCCTTCCAACTGAAATATTCTGTTCCATTCCATTCTATTCCGTTCCATTCTTGCTGCCATTGTCTTCTCTGTGAATAGGAGAAAAAGAGGGAATGAGGGTCCCAAAGCACATGGCTGTTCCCTGAGGCCGTGGGCAGCAGATTCCAAGTGGATGGATGCCAGAGCAGTCCCCACATGCCAAGATGTTAGCAAACTGCAGATCAGGAGTGAAAGGCATTGACAGCACTGCAGAGGCTGCTGACTCAGCACCTGCCTGCCTTGAGCCTGGCTCAAACCTAGTGCATAAGCTGCTCACGAGTTCTAAATCTGGTGTTCGGTTTTGAAAGCCAGTAAGAATTAGCCTTTCCTCCCCCCTTCTCCTGCATCCAAGCCTTTTGCCTCAGTGACTTTGCTGCGTGGGCTGGGAGCAGGATGCTGGGCGCAGGATGCTCAGTCTCTGCCTCCCACCCTGCTCCCAGATGGGAACAGGAAGGGTTCCGCTGTGGTGGGAGTACCATCACTTCCCTGTGCAGGCTTCCACTTCCAGAAAAGACAGAAGCTGTGTTTGCATGCAGGGCATCCCTGTTTTATGTGTTCAGTGGCTGTACCCTGCCTCAGTGTGTGTGCTGAACAGAAAGCTGGTAGTAGCAGAACTTCCATCAGCTTAAAAGAGAATTGTTCCTTAGTTATATCCATAAAATAAGAAATTGAAATGAGGGGGGGAGATGAAGCTTCTCATTTATTCCAGTGTCCATAGGTTTTATTGCATGGACTCCAGTGGGTCACAGGGAGGCGATTCTGCCCCTCTGCCCTGCCCTGCTGAGCCCTCCCTACAGGGCTGCATCCAGCCCTGGGCCCAGCACAGAAAGGACAGGGAGCTGCTGGAGCCAGCCCAGAGCAGGGACACCAAGGGGATCAGAGGGATGGAGCAGCTCTGCTGTGAGGAAAGGCTCAGGGAATTGGGATTGTTCAGCCTGGAGAAGAGAAGGCTTTGGGGTGACCTCATTGTGGCCTTGCAGTGCCTGAAGGGAGCCCACAGGAAAGATGGAGAGAGACTCTTGAGCAGGGCCTGGAGTGACAGGACAAGGGGCAATGGCCTCACACTGACAGAGAGCAGGGTTAGATTGGATATGAGGAAGAAATTGTTCCCTGTGAGGATGGTGAGGCCCTGGCACAGGTTTCCCAGAGCAGCTGTGGCTGCCTCATCCCTGGCAGTGTTCCAGACCAGGTTGGATGGGGCTGGGAGCAACCTGGGATAGTGGAAGGTGTCCCTGGCCATGGCAGGGCAGTTGGAACAAGATGATCTTTAAGGCTCTTTCCAACCCGGGTCTCAGCCCTGGGTGTCCCTGTCTGCAGGGAGGGCTCCGAGCAGGGCCCAGGCTCTGCTCTGGGGGCCCAGCCATGGCACCAGAGGAACGGGCAGGGACTGATCCCAGGAGGTTCCACCTGGACAGGAGGCAGAACTTCTTCCCTGGGCAGTGACGGAGCCCTGAACAGAGAGCAGAGAGGGTGTGGAGTCTCCTCCCTGGGGATATTCCAGACCCCTCTGGACACAATCCTGTGCTGTGTGCTCTGGGATGGCCCTGCTGGAGCAGGGAGGTGGCACCAGTGACCCACTGTGGTCCCTTCCAGCCTGAGCCATCCTGGGATTCTGGAATGAGGGGAAGTCTGCAGTGCACAAATGCTTAAGTTTGCAGTCTCCTGTGAGACAGGAGGAATGTTCCCTCCCAGAAAAGGTGTAACAGGATCAGAGAAGCTGATACTGTAAATCTTTTAGTGGTGGTTTGAGCTTGTCTAAAGGATATTGATGTGAATATCCATCTTGCATGAGAAGGTAAGGACTTTCTAGAAGGGCTAAAGCAAGTTCATTGGAGAGTTGGTGCTGAAAATGAAATCGTGAGATCCACTCATCCCTGGCCCTAGTTGCTGGTTTGTTATCCCCTCCCTTTTTTCTGATGGCTCCCCATGTTTTTTGAGGGAAGAGAACAATTTGGGATGGAGTCACGCTGAGGTGTTCTGCCAGAAGGCTCATTTTTGCTTTTCATTAATTACAGGAGATGAGTGACTGTTTCAAGTGCAACAGTGCAGCCCCGGTGTCCTGTGGAACATATGGGCCCAGGAGAAAGGTCTGACCTGAGCCTCAGCTGGTGTCCCCTGACGTCAGACCAGCCACACCTGCTCAGGGCAGCTGAGGGAGCCTGTCCCATGTGTGCAAAGCTAAGCTGTTTGCCTAAAGGGCAGCCTCAACCAGGCTGAAGGACTTGTTTAGGGATGAGATAGATGCTTCTGTACTTCCCATGTAGTTTTTTGAAACTTTTGCGTCAGCTTGCTGATGTAGCCTTGATAAAGAGAGGAGGGGAAGCCTTCCCTGATGACTCCAGGGGAGCTTGTATCCTTCCACAACCCCAGAAAGGGAATGCTGGCTTCCCATGGTGAGAGTTTCCTGGAGGGATAAGCTGATCAGCTTCCCAGGGTCACCGAGTCCTCTGGCTCTTCTGCTTTGTTAGGATGATTGTGCCAGGGACACCGGGGCTCAGATGGTCTCTGTTCTGGAGATTTACAGCACCAAATCTACAGCTGGGGAGAGGCAGCATAATTCTGCTTTACTGCCTTCTCCTGTTTGCAGCCTCAGCCCGGAGGATTTGTTTATCAGCTCTTCCACATGCCACGTTTCAGTACGAAAATTCAGCGTGTTGCAATGCTAACAAGAATGACGTTTAATTTTAGCAGACACCTCCTTTCTGCGTGTGGGAAGATGGGTTTTGCTGGGCGCCGAAGCGCACAATAAGGCTGTTATCGAACATTCCCATGCTGGTGTGAATTAGAAGCAGCACGGTTTTAAAAATCAGCAAAGCTGTGCCCAGCTTAAACCAGTCTGCTTTCAGTCTTCACCAGGGGCATTTTGCATTTGCTGTCCCAAGAGACAAAGGGAGGACTAAGGGCTATATTTTCTCTGGAGCCACATCAGTTTGTATCTGCTGAGCCCCTGACTTGGAATGCTTATTCCACCAAGTGTGTCAGATTTGGTGCCCTGCTCTGCAGTAAATGCCTAAAGACTCGTGCAGTGCCTGAAGCAATACATAAAAATGGGTCTGGATACACCGGTGACCAAGCAAAAAAAAAAAAAAAACAAACAACAGTTATTGGGGAAAGAAGGACTTTTTGGATCACTTCTACGGGGAGGGAGAGGAAAGGGAAGGAAGGGAAGAAGAGCGCATGAAGGAGCTGTGCAAGAGCGAGCGCAGAGGAGGATGAGTCACCTTCAGGCTCTGGCTTGGGTGGCAAGGGAAGCGCCTCCACCTCCAAAACGCCTCCTCCTCTTGCTTTTTCACAGCCTTGCTGCGCTCAGGCTCTGCAGTGACCCCTGGTTCTGGGCTCAGAGGTTCTGGGCTCTGTGCCCCAGCGTGGGAAGGGCAGGGCAGGAAAGCAGAGCACCTGCGGTGGGGATGTCACAGCCCTGCCCGTGCTCTGTGCCATCCGTGGCTGTCAGGGGACTGGCACGGGGCTCCGGGCGAGTCTGACTCCCTCATGTTTTATGTAGTCACTTAGCACCCACAGCACTGGGGGAGGCAGCACCAGCGAATCAAAGCATCTCCAGCTCTTTACACTCGACTTAGCTTGCTTTATGTCCCACACAGAGAAATTACCTCACAGAGCCCTCAGCAGGGAGCTTTACAGCTGCGTATTTCCAGCACTGCCATCGATGCCCAGCACTGGGGGCTGCAGGAGGGATGCTGCCCCTGATTTAAACGATGACACGAAGGCATAAAGCTTCAGTTAGTTGTCTGGGCTCTTTGTTTTGTCAGTACGAAACCAAGGCTCTGCTAACTGGTGATTCACGGCAGAGCTGACAGGCACGGTGACTCACCTCCCAGTATCACTGCTTTGTCTCCAGGGTCTGTGGGTTTGCTGGAGACATCCAACTTTCAGGTGGGTAAGCTTAGGTGAGATGAATCTTATCCCAGGAAGCAATTTCTCTTGCCTTCCTCTGCAAACACCTCCAGAGGGAGGAGTGCAGTGACTTGTGAAGAAATGTGCTCCTCAGGATGAAGCAGCAGCTCTGAAATGAGTATTGAGAAATGTCAGTGGCTCTGCCCATGGACCTGTGGCCAGCTTGTAAGAGAGTCACTATTAGACCTGGACTGGAGGGATGTCAGGAGTGGAAAACCACCAGTCTGAGTGGTGCTCAGCTTGTTTTTACCCACAGAGATTTAGTTACAGACGGATCTCAGGGGTTACTCTGAAATCCACAGAAAAGTTTTCTCTATACATGCAGAAAATTTGCTTATCAGAGCAAAGCAGAGTGATCAGATGGCCAAATCAACATGGAAGAAAACCAAACCAAAACAACCCCCCCAACATGATAAACAGCACCATTGCTTTGGAAATATCCATCTCTTGTGACTGCCTTAGAATAAAATAGTATTTCTCTAATAACATTGAGCCTTCATGGATAGCTGAGGTACTTTTTCCAGACTGCCAACACCAGTGAAGATGTCAGATGTCCTATATATTCCAAACAAATTCACAAACACACTAAATGTGAACATTTATTCCTAAATTTCTATTTATTCCTAACTTGAAACCAGCTGGGTGGGTGTCTGTTCAGTAAATCCCAGTCTAAGCAACGTTACACAAAGAGATCAGTCCACAGGTTTTAAAGAGAATAAAATGATTAAATTATTTGCTTATTAAGTGTTTTCTCTTATTAAACTTCTGAAAAGCTGCTTATTTGAACTTGTTCTGCCATTGGCAGAAAGTTTTCTTCAGAAGTTGAAATTAAATACATAGAAACTTCTTTACCATCACGAGGCAGATTTGTACTCGACGTACTCTCATGCCACTGACAGATAGTGTGGCTTTTTCCAAATGGGCAGCACATTACAGGCCTCTAGTGGTAGAAATAAAAAAAATCTAGCTTAGGATCCATCCTAACCGTAACAGTTCCTGATGGTGCTCGATCCCAGTCTTAATAAATTACATAATGCTTTCTGTTTATAGATTTGGCCTTGTCGTTTTCTCACCTGAGGGAAATGGAAATTCAGCAGAGGTCAGAGGTGTCAGTGAAAATTCTCTGTTAATCTGAAAAAAAAAAACCAATGAGAAAGTAAACCAGGTTTAAAGAAAAGAGGAAAGCACATGGTGCATAGCCCTTGTCTTGCTCAATTAATTAATTAATTAGTTGCAGTGGCCAAAAGAGGTAGAATGCTGCAAGTCTGGCAGGTCATGCCTCACCACACCTGCCCTGGCTCCAACCTTCCCACCCCTTTTTCAGCCAGGTCTGTGTGTGCACAGGTCTCTGCCAGTCCATCTCAAAGCCTGGTCACCATCACCTCCCTGACAAATTCAGGTGAGAGTTGTCCAGGAGCATCCTCCTTTCAGCCCTTGCAAAAAGAGCATATCCTCCTGCCAGGGCTGATCTCGTAGCATTTAACATTTGATTTACTCAGTACAAATTTATGTATTTTGCACAAAGCACAAGGCAGTGACTAAGCAATTCCCACAGGGTTGTTTGGTGATTTGTTTTTGGTTTTCTGGTTTTTTGTTTTGTTTTGTTTTTGGGTTTTTTCAATTACAATTTTTCACTAAGATTAATAATGATACTCTCAAACTCTTCATTTCTGAAATAAATATGATGCAAACTTATGCTTCCCCCAAATCTCAGCATTTAACTACATTTTTAATGGAGTTAACACTGTGGAGAGGAGTACTATATGTAAAAGAAAAAAAAAGTGAAACGTGTTAGAAGTGATTGAAGGTTTTTTCCCCCCTTAGGTGTTTTTAATTGGGCGATGGGGTTTCGTCACTGGTCACTGAATTTTGGTGAAGAAGCAGGCAAATTTGAGAGGCTTCAGAGAAGGTCAAATGAAATGCTGTATATATGGGGACTAAAGAGCTGTGGAGGAAAGCTTAAGGTCATCAAAATCTCTGTGTGAACAAAGACAATGAAAGTAATGATGGCAGAAGAGGGTAAAATTCTGTTGAGGGTGGTGATGCTTTAAATGGCTGACTAGAAACAAAGACTAGACAGCAATAAAGGAATAAAGGAGGGATTTATTTGAAAGGCCTTCAGAGGTACCTTTTCCAGAGGCTCCTGCCTCAGTGCATCCCAAAATGGACAATGACAGCTCACGAGTTCTTCACACTTTGATATCAGCATCAATTCACCAACCAGAACCCAGCCAATGATGGAATTTCCCCAAGCTTGCCCCCCTCTCCCCAAGATGAAGGTTTACAGTTCTTGGGCCTAGGATGGTCTGGGTGTCCTTGGAGAGTGAGCTGGAGAGGCTTTGTTATGTCTGTGTGAGCATGAGAGAACAGCACTTAACGAGCTACAGGAAACTTCAGAGTTATACTGGGCAGTACAGGATTTGAAAAATATAAAAGTTAAAACCTAAGACATCAGTGTCATTCAAGCCAGAACATTGTATTTGGAAGATAATGCATTCCTGTGAGATGCATCATCTAGGCTTAGGTGTCTTTAGACCCTCTTATGGATCGATGGAAGGGACCTGGGATAGTGGAAGATGTCCCTGCCCATGGCAGGGATGTTGGAACTGGGTGATCTTTAAGCTCCCTTCCACCGCAGGCCATTCTATGATTTACACTTGCCAGTCCTGTCCAGGGGATGTGTGAGTTGGACCAATTTAGTACATACAGTGCCAGCATTTCTCAAACATTCCTTCTCATGATCCACTGTGAAAAAAAAAAGTCTTTCATTCAGCACAATAGTCCAGTTGCATCCTGAGGGAGACCTCACAGCAGTTCTGCAGCTTCCTCACGAGGGAAGAGGAGGGGCAGCCCCTGATCTCTGCTCTGTGTGACCAGGGACAGGACCCAGGGAACAGCTGGAGCTGTGGCAGGGGAGGGGTAGGCTGGATATCAGGGTAAGGTTCTTCCCCCAGAGGGTGGTGGAGCACTTAACAGGCTCCCCAGGGAATGGGCACAGCCCCAAGGCTGCCAGAGCTCCAGGAGCGTTTGGACAACACTCTCAGGGATGCACAGGGTGGGATTGTTGGGGTGTCTGTGCAGGGCCAGGAGTTGGACTGGATGATCCTAGAATCCAGGAGAGCCTATGATTCTATTGCAACATCAACTTTTTTTACAGATTTCTTGTGGCTGTTAAGTGTTCCCAAGTAGAGAAGGCTGTGATGCCTGAGACATGACTAAAGACTCATGGCTACATGGCAAAAAAAAAAAAAAAAAAAAATCAGGTAATAAAATAACTGGCCTAAGTCCCTAATCCACAACTGAGCCCTGGCATCTTTGGCTGATTTCCAGGTAGCTCAGAGAGAATGAATATTTGCCTGGGATCTATGGGATATCTCTGATAATCCATTTAACTGAGGTATAAGGGCCCCAACAGCAGTGATTTCCTGATAGTGCCGAGGGTGGGTTATTCCATTAATTTAGGGCCGCAGCTGGTCTGTCCTCTTTATGAGACATCACTGCCACTTGTGGGGTGGAAACCTTGCTGCAGGCCTGCCACAGTGCTGAGGGAGCATCACCAGCTCCCCAGGACACCACTGCGAGCTCTCAGATGTGACACCAGGCCCTTCTCTCATCACCTTTTGCTGGTGGCAGCTGGTTTTTGGCTGACACATTGCTCCTGGGGAAGGGGCTGGGCAGGTGAGGCTGTGAAATCCTGAAGGGAATATGAGGAGATGGGAGGGATCTGTTGATGAATTGTGTGGAGGACGATTCTGGCACTGCACAAACTGCCCAGTGACTGCCTCTGCTGGCACTTATCAGGGTCCTTAATGCATGCCTTTGGCGATGTTTTTGCAAAGAGCAGCAGGAAACCTTCAAATCTGTCTTTAAATCTTCTTCCTTACCTACTTAGAGATGGAGCTATCAGCCTGGGGCTCAGCTATTATCCTAATTTCAGTGCACAATCTCTGTAGTCTTAAGGAAGCCCATGAGCCATGTAGACTTTTTTTTTTGCCAAAGGAGGCCCCTTTTTTCTTCTGTCTGCTTTCTTCATATCATTAGTTTGGTCCTTGCTAGCTACAAAGTCATTATACCATATTTTGTCTAAATCTCCTCCTGACAGGAAGTCATTTGAAAGGCTTCCTTCATCTGCCATAAGACAGATGAAGACAAATCGTACACCCTCCATTTTTTTAACAAACAGATGAGACAGAGCTACGTGACCTGCATGTTCAGAACCAGGCTTTCTTTCCAAGGTCACTGCCTGCTCTGTATTCCATCGTGTCTCCCATGGCAGCAGTGTTTCCCTCTCAGATGGGTGGTTTGTTGGCTTCCAGCTGGGAGAATATTCTGTCACTGTGTTTTTCCCACACTGGTTTGTAGAAGATTTTGTCTCAAAGCACTGTAGGGCAACAAGGACAAACCCACAAACCAAAGGAGCATGCACAATCCCAAATGGATCAGCTCCAAAGTTCTCACAGCTGTCAAGATAAGAAGGAAGGATGAAGTCTATTGAAGTAAAGTGAGCTACCAAAGCAGGATTTCTGGCCCACATCATCCCTCAAGAATTGGATTGTAGCCTGGAATTATGACAAGAGACCTGTACCTATAGGCCAGGTTAACTTCCTTAGTATGTAATGCAGTTGAAGGGGAATGGAAAACAGGAGGAGAGGGAATTCCTGCATGTTACTCTGGTTCACTTACTGCCATCTTTACCAGAACTGTACTTGCCAGCAGCAGCAATGGTATTAACAGTGCCTCCCATGGACAGATTGCCTTTCTGTGAGGATCCCTAGGACTGAAACAGTTACTAAACCTCATAATACCTCAGGGAGTTGCAAAGGAGTCATGTCACTTCTGTGACAGCTGTTTGACTATGGCCCTTCTGTTACTGGCTGATTCACTACCTAAAGAATCTGAACTGGAGGGGTCCCAACCACATCCCTTTTCTGCAATAAATGGAGGGGGATTGGCAGTTTTTCTATGGTGAATCATGCAAAAGGAGTTGCAAAGGAGTCATGTCACTTTTGTGACAGCTGTTTGACTATGGCCCTTCTGTTACTGCCTGATTCACTACCTAAGGAATCTGAACTGGAGGGGTTTTCTGCAATAAATGGAGGGGGATTGGCAGTTTTTCTATGGTGAATCATGCAAAAGGAGTTGCAAAGGAGTCATGTCACTTTTGTGACAGCTGTTTGACTATGGCCCTTCTGTTACTGACTGATTCACTACCTAAGGAATCTGAACTGGAGGGGTCCCAACCACATCCCTTTTCTGCAATAAATGGAGGGGGATTGGCAGTTTTTCTATGGTGAATCATGCACACTGTTTTCAGAGAATCCCAAAATGGTTTGGGTTGGAAGGGACCTTAAAGAACATGCAATTCCAACCCCCTGCCATGGGCAGGGACACCTTCCACTAGACCAGGTTGAGCAAGACCTGGCCTTGAGGGCTTGAACAGAGTGTTCATTGTTGTGAGAGCAAAACATAAAATTCAGCAAAAGTCCTGCCCAGTAGAAATGTTGCCATTTTTTTCTGCATGGAGGAGTTTGTTGCCTCAGTAAGGACTTCATGTCACTGTCTTTTGTCATGAGTTATGTTACCTCGAGGCAAAATCTTCTTTTTTCACACATAGATAAGAGATTCAGGATGGACCATGAAAAAACTGAGTCATTTTTGCTACTGTAAATGTAAGGCAATTTCAGGAAGGTGTTGCTGTTCTCCAAACAGTAATTGCTTTAGAGGACAGAGATCAGAACACTCTGTGCTGCCTATTGGCTCCAGAATCCACCATTGGAAGTTGGAAAGTCGAACTGCTCATTTTCTGGCTCCTATAAATATCTGCTCTATTTGGCTTCCAGATCACTGGGAGCAGATGTACCAGATCATTAGAGGAGGAAAGAGGATTTTGCATCCTCAGTTTTTATTGCTGCCATAAATACTTTGGTAGGCACTGCACGGGGAACCAGACTCTGCAGAGCCTGCAATCTGCATGTTAGACACGATCCAGTGCTTGGCAGCCGTGGGCAGGATAACAGCAGGAGCAGGCAAAATGGGAATGAAGGGTGAAGTGGAAAGAGCTGGGGACAGGACACGGCCTGGTTGACCACCACATGTCAGCGACTTGCAGGCATATTTAGGGTGAAAGGTTTGATGATGGAAAGCAGCTTGCTGTGGGGGTGTTTCTCCAGGTGTAGTGCAGGAACAGAAGGGGATGAAAGCATGGTATCATCACAGAGGGATTTAAGTGTGACTTAGTGGAGATATCTTTGCAGAGGGAGGATGATATGGTTATCTACCAGGCAAACAAAAAAAAAAAAAAAGGAAGAGTTGTCTTAGACTTCCAGAATCCCCATGAGGCTGACAGATGTTGGTGTGATAATTCAGAGCATCTGATTTGAAAAAAATAATACACATTATTTTCTTTCAACAGCAGCATCTCAATTACAAGAGCATCCTCTTCCCTATAGTGAGAACCCCAGACATTTGCAGGTGGCCTGCACAATGTTTGTGCACCATTTAATGTCTCTCTTCAGCTTCTGAAGTAGCATCTGGTATGACTGGCATGTTGGATCAGCTGAGTGCACATAGTGGAGGAATACCAGAAAGCAGAGGGGAAAAAAAGGAAAATTAATCCCTTCTCCAATGGCAGCGGATGTTCTGTGGCAAGTTCTATCATGTACTCTCCAATAGGAACGGCTGGTCTGAATTAATTTCTCAGCTCAGTGCTGTTGGTGGATTTGTGTGGGAGTGAAATGGAAGAGAAGAGTTCTCAGAAGCACTTCTACATTCAAGTATTACCGAGAGACAGGTCTATGGAAATTCTGTGTTCCCTTGATTTCGGATGGGAAAACAAGAGACAGCAGTCATCAGCGCTGTACTCTCGTTACAAGGGTACTGCACTAATTACAGCAGGAATTAATCTGTGTTCTACCCATGGCTCCAGCATATTGGAAATGCCATGGGGTCTGGGTTGGGAGATCCACAGGCTGCTTCTGCTGGAGCTGTTGGACAATCAAGTTCATTCTGTGTTCTTTGTAGAGCTCTAGGACTAGAACAAAACTCCTGGCATCCCTTGGATGTCTAAATAAAGGCTCATCATCTTTTCTTTCTTTTGGCTTCTCACTCCTTTTATGCCAAGATCTTGGCATAAAAACCTTGTTGCTACCATGGTGCCTAAGGTTTGGGTTTTGTGGTTTTTTTGTTTTTTTTTTAATAAGAGGTTGTTATTATCCACATGATCAAGGTATCTTTTTAAGCTCATTTCTGGGAGGTTTTTGCATGATGCTTGGAATCAGCATTAAGTCCCTTCTTCTTGCCAGTCACAGTGCAACTTCAAAGTAACACTGATTCAAGACATGCTGAAAGGACAGCAGATTTTGAGATGAAAGTCAAAGGTTTCTGAGTTCTCTAGGCCTAGGAGTTATTTGGGAATGCATTGTTGGATATGGGGCTGTTTCGGGCTCCTACAACCAGGACTGGTGCTTGGTCACAAAAGCACATCACGAGAGAAGGTTCTTATCTCAAAGAACTGATCAAGTAAGTAGGCAAGGCTGACAAAAGGTGGGTCTAGAAGCAAGGAGGACTCAGTCCAGAGGCCTGTACATAGGTAGGTGCCCAGTGCCACTGGAGATGCCCTAAGAGAACTCTGATATCTATGTGGATCTCGTGGATATGGCACAGAACTTGCAGGAATCCTTTGCCTACCAGATCATTTGGAGCTCAGGTGAGATGCCTTGGGGCACCCTGGATGTCAACACATTCCTCTGTGTGGACAGCTGGATCAGCCCTTAGAACTCCTTGCAGAGTTCATTAAGCCTTGCAGAAGTTCATTAGATGTGGACACCTAAGTGTAGGGCTTTTGATCAATGATTCACACATGAAATCACCGGCCCAATGCTGAGGTGATGGTTTTTTTCTTAGTTTCTCACTTTTATTCTTCGTAGCTGGGATGAAATACAGGAGATGTGGGGTTTTTTGTTCAGACTCAGTTGTTTATTGGTTTTTATCTATGTTACACTCTTAGAAACTGTGAGTTCTGCTAACAAGGTAAAACAAGGCTAACAATGGTGGTTTTCTGGCTTTGCAGAGCTTTTTTAATGACCTTTGGTCCAATAATGATTTGCTAACTAAATTATTCTGATTTCTTACCTAATATTCTAACTTTTAAGTTCAGCAGTGCAGATTTTTTATCTAATTATAAGACATTATCTAAACTCAGGAAGAAGAAGGAAGAAGAAAATTAAAAAGAAGTATTTAGCCACCACCTTAAAATTTCCATTTTGGTACTATATTACTATATTTTAAAACTTTAAATCTTAAATTTTTCACCCTGTGACACCACACTTTCTATTCAAACTACACACGTGTGATTTTAAAATCATCACTCAATTTTGGAAGCCCATCCCAAGGCCTCAGATCAAATGTAGGGTTTTCTTGTAGAACAGTGCCTTCCAGCGCAGAGAATTCAAAATTCTCAGCCTCCAGGGTTCCAACAGCCCAAGGTCACAAAGACAACAGCCCCAGAGCCAGAAGTACTCTGGTTTGCACCCAGATGGGTGGAACATTGCAGATTTGGCTCTCCACTCACTGCAGGTCACCTTCACCACCCTCCTGTGGGAGAGAGAAAGTTTCCTTCTCATTTGCAGCTCTGGGAGCTGAGGCATGGAGAGGCTGAATGACTTTTCTGAGACCCCCAGGGATTAATTAAAGTGAAAAATCTATGCTGTTGAAATTAAAATACTGGGGTTTAAGACCATAATTTACACAAGAGTTGATGCAATCTCATCAGTCCTGTGCACAGGGACAGGCTGCTCAGCACCTCTGCCAAAAATTCCTTCCTGTAATCTGTTCTAAACCTTACAAGGTCTGTGCAATTGGTTGCATGGTGCATAAGCGAGGCAATCAAGAAACAGAATCTCTGTGCCAGAAGCAGCTTCAACTGCTTCACCATGCCTCTTAAGGGCTTCTTTTTGCTCTAAATAGATGTGACTTTGGATTTTTTCACACACGAGAGCTTCGTGGAGTAGAGCCAGATGTGCTGAAAAGTTAGGTGAGGTTTTCAGAGCATTTTAGTGATGGCTGGTTGTCTCCTGAAACCACTGTAGTTCCCCAGAAACATATATAAATTGGTAATTGCATATTAGCAAAACTAACTCAGCCATTCGATTGTTATTCTGAGGGAAACTCTGTTACTGTAAAAACATCTATCTCAACCATTGTTGAGAGAGTACTCATAAAACCAGCTGTCATTTATTTTGGTTGTGAGCAATTGAGAGCTGAGGTGGTTGAAAAGTGTGAATTAGGGGAGGTGATATGAACCTGCCTTGGCAATATATTCACCAAGATGGCATTTCAGGAGTTCAGGGCTTTCTCTGGAGGACACTTGCCAAGGAGCAAGGTAGTGCTTCATCTCCTGGAAGGGCTGACAGTCTGATCCTTGAACTTCTCCTGACTCATAAAAGTCTACTGAACATCTGCAACAGCACCACTGGGAACACTTCAGGAACAGGGAAGGTTTTAAAAAATAAAATACATTTCATGGTATTTAAAAAAAAAAAAAATCCAGTTTATGTGAACAATAAAATAGTTTGCCCCAAATGAAATTTGTGAAAATTCACTGTAGGTGAATTTTTTTCACCAGGGTAAAAAAAGTTTGAGGGAAAGGTTTTTGTCTGTAATTCTGAGTCTTATACATTAATATAAATAGCTCAACAAACATTACTTAAATTACCTAATAGGTATAATAAAACACAATCCCATCTACATGTGACAGATAGAAAGGACTGGTCTGATTTATCACTTCCATTGATACACATAGATAAACCACTGAACCTTTTTTAGGACTGGGGCACCAAAAATATAGAAGTTGCTGATTCATGAGCAATTAGAAAACTTCGAGAAAGGGTCTTTATAGGAAGCTCTGCAAAAAAGAAAAAAAAAAAGAAAAAAAAAAGGTAAAGTATGTAAAATTTACTATAATTGTAAAGTTCCCTATAATTTTCTCCCTGAACCTGGGCCAGCAAAAACCCAATATGATACCAAAGGTCAGTCAAACTCTCTTCTAAACTGGATTGCCCTTCTAAGCCCCTGTCCCCCAAAATTCAAACCCCTCATTGTAAATAATCTTTCCCAAAAATATCTATTTAAATTCTTTCATAGTTTCCATACATCAGTATGCAGTAGCTGTCCAGCAGCATCAGCACATGATGTGTTTCAATGAAAAACTCCCAGCACATGATATGCCTAATTCCCAAAGCTGCTTTGAAAAGCTAATCTTTCGTGCTTTGCCCCTCAGAAGGGTTTGTGATGGATCTGGTGACAGATACAATGACATGGTTTGAGAAATGGTGTTACCCTCTATTTTATTTGGAGTTTGCTAATAATCTGTGCCCACTGGGAAAGGAAGAGGACCCCAGGTGACCAAGCAGAACCCCATCACTTGGCTTTGGGCTATTTCTTGTAGGGTGGGGGTCCAGGGTCCTGGTTCTGCATTGGTACCCCCACGTGGAACTGAATCGCTGCTACTCTCTGCATCGTCCCTCGCTGGAGATCACTTGGTATCACTGTNGGCTCTCTGTATCTTCCTTTGATGCAGTCACTGGAGATCACTTGGTATCACTGTCACACCCCTCCACATACTTTCCTATCTCATTAAAAACAGTCAATGTGACTCCCGCAGGGACACAGGCTGGATAGGAGGGGGTGACTCCAGCTGAGTTTTCCCTGCCGTGAGTGAGTGAGTGAGTGAGTGAGTGAGTGAGTGAGTGAGTGAGTTCTCACTGTTCGCTGCCCCCTCGTGTGGTGGTCTGGACCTATTTTGAGCACACAAAAGGCTTGCTGACAGCCCCTTGTGCCGGTCTGAACGAGTGCTCTGAACAGACTGGTTTCCAGGCGTGATCCCTCGTCTCTTACTGTCTGCAAAGCTGCCGTGGCACGTCCTGAAGAAACCTGCAGAACAAATGCTGGCCCGGCTCCCACTTGACCAGGCTGCCGAGCAAGGCACTAAAGGTCAGTGGTTCACTCCTGTGGGACCCCAGTCCTCTTCTGCATTCGTTTCCCTCCTCTTCCCAGTCCCCTAATCTGATAAACCGTGTGGGGAGAGGCAAGAGAGGGCGGGGGAGGAGAACATGATGTAAACCTCTTACTCCGGCAAAACTGCGCGACCACCCCACGGTGCCTGCGGCTCGCGGTGGCCTTTGGGCGGCTGCCACCGGGAGACTGAAGAAGAGGCATGAAAATCCACGCCTAAGCGGCACGAAGATGCACCACGGCTGTGGGAGACCCAGCAGGTGATGTACTCACCTCCCTGGCGGAGAAGAAAGCTGAGCGCAGTCTGCAGTTTCTTGTCTTGCTGCCTCTACCTGCGCCGCGGCCGGCGGGGGACAGCCCTGCAGAGAGGGATGCTCGGGGCCAGCTGCGGTGAGTCCGATCCTCATTCCTGGCTGTTCCCGGCGGTTCGGGGGGGAAGGAAGGGAAGCGGAGTGAGCTGGAATGCGTGTGGATTGTTTGGGGGCATGTAACCGTATGAAATCCCTGCGGGCTTGACTCTGAGCCAGCTGATAATCACCGACTAATCTCGGTGCTGGCGGATTCCACCCGGATTACAAGGGCATGTTGTCTCTGTGTCAGGATATTTGTGACACCTGCTGGGGGTCGCGGGATTTGTGTCAGAGGAACACCCCAAAAAGGGGTTTGGGACAGACTGCAAGGATTAACTGCAGGAGAGAAATTTGGGTGTGCCCGTCACCAACACGATGTTGGGAGCGGATGTCAGAGTCTGTGAGGAGGAGTCAAAGGAGAAAATGTGCTTTTCTCTATGCCAGCAGGAGACGAGGCTGGGAGGAAGCTGGTCCTGTGTATTTGCTAGTGGAGAGAACCGGATCAGGTAGCACAAACTGTTGAAACCAACTGCAGAATATTGTTTTCTAGGAGAACTTCCAAGTGCCATTGAAAACATCTCCCTGCTAAAGGAAAGAAGGGAAGAGGAGGATCATCATAATATGTATGAGTATTCTACTTTATCTACTATACTACAGAATCTATGCAAGATAAAACTAAGTTAATGTGTAAACTGGGGCTTTAAAAAGCCAAATAACCAGCTCTGTTAACAGCTCTGGAGCTGCAGCAGGACTGAATGAATCCCTAGCTGCCTTCCAGCACTGGGAACATCCAGTAATACCTGCAGAAGGATGCAGTTATGACTGGTGTGTATCCTCACATGAGAGTTGTGCTCACACTGCTTTAGGAAAAAATGCCACGTGACTGATTTCCCAGTGGTGCTGGCAGTTCCCTCCCAGCTCTGGCACACCACATGCAGCTGCTCAGAGCATTTTTTAGAGGTGAAACCTCCATGAAATGTCAAAATCTGGAAATGAAATAATGAGTTATTTAAATTCATAAATAAATAAAATCTAGAAGTTAAATAGCTGATCATTGCAGGGTGGGGTTCTCTTTCTTCCTTTTTTAAAGGGATTTTAATCCTGGTCTAAAAGTTAAATTTTTAGAAAGCAAACTATTATCTTTTCATTAGCTGTAGTCCTGAGCCTTTGTCTAAGGATCCTTCTTGCTCTATACTCAGTTGAGTTAATTTCTTTCCAGAACCTGGGATGGCTTCAACTTGGCAGAAGACTCAGGAATTCTACAACTGGAGAAACTCGAGGTAGGTAGAAGTGCTATCTAAAATGGGACTTTCTGCATAAACAGCTTGATCATGAAAACCAAACCTAGAAGGAATGCAATCCTTATAATAGCCCACATTTTCTTCACTAGGCAGATTTCCACTTTTCCTTCTCCATGATCATGAACTTCCCTTAAGTCTTGAAATATATCTCAGTGACCCTCCCGTTGGATTGATGCCTTAAATGGCTACCTAGAAACAGAGACTAGACAGGAATAAAGAAAAAAAGGAGGTATTTATTTGAAAGGCCTTCAGAGGTACACTCTGGGCTCCAGAGGGTCCTGCCTCAGTGCATCCCAAAATGGACAATGACAGATCACGAGTTCTTCACACTTTTATATCAGCATGAATTCACCAAGCAGAACCCAGCCAATGATGGAATTTCCCCAAGCTTGCCTCCCTCTCCCCAAGATGAAGGTTTGCAGTTCTTGTTCTGGGTGTCCTTGGAGAGCAAGTTACAGAGGTTTGTTATGTCTGTGTGAGCATGAGAGAACAGCACTTAATGAGCTACAGGAAACTTCAGAGTTACACTAGCAGTACAGGATTTGAAAAACATAAAAGTTAAAACCCAATGCCTCAAGATCACAGCAAGGAATGAAAGGATGGGGGATTTCCCAGTGGGCTCTGACAGGACCAGGAGCTGTAAATGCTCAGGATTGCCTGTTAAGTCTGGAATACTAAAGGAATCGAATTTTCTTAAATGGAAATCTATGTGTCATGGGAAAGCTAAGCTGACCAAAGAGTTAATACTTTGGGGTTAAACTCTTTGTGATGCTGGTAAAACCTGTTATCAAATGAAATATTGTCAGTAGCCCCTCCTCAGTGCTTGAGATTTGACACTTTGCAGTGAGAAGACATCAGATCTTTAGAAGTTAGAGGCTCAGTTTGGTCCCAAAGGGCTCTGTTGTTTCTCTGGATGTAAAGAAAAGCCACAAAATGCCATGAAGGTAGAACAGCAGGCCTGCATGGTGACTTTGGCAGTAGGAGGACATGGGGCATAATGCTCAGACTGGAAATGTTTCAGGACTTGAATTTCACAAGAGAGTGTAAATTGGGATACAGGACTTCTGACAAACTGTTAAATCCATAAATGGAATATCAAAGAGCTCCTGACAGAGCCCATAACAGCCATAGTAAAGAACTGGGCGGGATGGGGATTAACAGAGTTGTCCAGACTGGCATTTACAGAAAAAAAAAAGAGTATGGCAGAGCAGTGACAACACCGGGAACAGGAAAGGAAAGCATGAATGGCACCTGGGATGTTTTTGCTGATATATCCTGGGTGATAGAGCAGGATTAGGAGGAGGTGGCATGACAGAAAATCTGTTGAGTTCCCCTTTGCTGTAGGACTGAGGAGCTGTTCCAGCAGGGATACATTTGGCATTTCCCAGTCAATTCATGTTTTTTAAGAGAGTCCACTCTATGAGCAGGTATGAAAATGAAGGATTCGAGAATTTCAGATGTCCTGAGGATTGTAAGGAGGTAACACCAGTGATTGAAATACTTTTATGCTTTAGCTGTAAAGATTTACTCTCCTGAAGAGCTACTGTTGCTTTGGCTGCTCCTGTGTCTCCCTGCACAGCGTCTGGGATCTCTCCTTTTGCCCCGGGTGGGCTCCAGCTCATCCCAGGAAAGATCTGCCTTCCACCACTGCAGTCCATACCCAGAAATTGTGCTAAAACCTTTGTGCTGAAGCCTTTTGGCAGAGTCAGAGCAGAAGGACTGCGGTGCAGCTTTGCAAAGACACAGAGACACCAACTTTCTTTCTGCCACTGAGCGCGCTGAAGGGAAGTAATTAAACATAATTAAATATATCTGCCCTGCAGTGTGTAGAGGTGCCAGCTGTGGCTGTGTGTTTTGCTTCCCAGATCCAAGGACAGGCCCGTGGCTGCTGGTCTAGTCCCCATTTCCAGTGACCCTTTTCTCCACCTGCTACCTCTCTGTGGTGGCACTGGGGCTCTCCTACCCCAGTGGGCAGTGGCAGCGGCTGGAGCTGTGGGCTCTGCTGGTCACCTACAACCTGGCCATGGTGGTGTTGCCTTTCTCTGGTCTTAAAATTAAAACTAAAACACGGTTTATGGGGGAAAGGCGTTTTTACCTCAGTATTTATCTCAGGATCCTTGGGTACAGCACTTCATCCAGGTAGAATGCCCTGAAAATGCATGCACCCCGTCACACTGAAATACACACAATTATAGGCCTTGCAAAATTAACATATTTATCAAAGATCCCCCAATGAGAGGCTCGAGTGAACTCCTGTTCTAAGGAACCTTTCCCCCTGGATAGGCTTATCTTAGTTTACAAAAATATGTTTTGGAGAGGACCTTGGTGTCTGGGGCTTCCAGACTGTTTGGTCTCCTGGTTTAACAGTGCAGTGGGTCTGAGCTGAGTTATCAGGGTTGGAAAGTTACAAGTATGTAGGCTAAAAGCACTAAGAATACATAAAACTATAAAAGATTATGTAAGAGCGGTATAAAAGAAAAAGCAAAAAGTCATTCTGGCATCAGTGGCATTACCCAGATAAAAGTTCTACGATGTGAGGAGGCAGGATTGGTTCCTAGGTAAGCACCTGGGAAGGGTTTGAATTCCAGAGCCTCCAGATTCCAGGTTTTGAACAGCTTTTGCTGATGGATTCTGCTGAAGGGAGTGGGAGCTGGCTTGGACATTTCCGTGTTTTGCCACAAGAGGAGCAGCATTGCCCTGCTGTACTTTTCTTCCTCCCGTTTCTCAATCCTCCTGTCATTCATGAAATTAACATGGGATTTCATTCATCCCGAATGAATGAATTACAAGTTGAGATGTCCCCATTAGGCACAGAGTGTGTGGAGGATGTGGAATGGCCTCAATGTCTTCGAGTCTGGCTGGTGGTGGATCCATCTCTGAGGATGAGAACCACTGATCTAGTGGAAGGTGTCCCTCCCCAAGGCAGGGGGTTGGGATTAGGTGATCTTGATGGTCTCTTCCAAGCCCTTAACATTTTGGAAATGAAATAATGAGTTATTTAAATTCATAAATAAATAAAATCTAGAAGTTAAATAGCTAATCATTGCAGGGTAGGGTTCTCTATGATTTTCCAAAGCTGGCAGCTCTCTCCAGGAGTGCAAAGCACTCTCTGTCTTCCAGCTGCTGAGAGTGTAAAGAAAATTTTTTTCTGCCTGTTCTTAATGCATAAACCTTTCCAGTTTATGTAGGCCACTGAAAACTCTTAGGGGGAACATGGCCAAATAGGTTTCAAAAACATTCTGACGTCAACAAATGTCCTTTTAGTTTGTACCACAAGTGTTACATTAACACGAATTGCTTTTTTTTTTTTTTTGAACAAATGTATGAGGATAAGTGTGAAAATTGCTTTTCTGTGCTTGGTTGTTCAGTTATTCTGGTTACTTGGTCCAATTTTTGGCTTTCCAATGAACAGGAAAATGCAACCAACCAAACCAAAACACCTGGGACCTGTGCAAAGGAAAGCAGTGTCCTCTCACAGATACTCAGAAGCCTAGAATAGAATTCACTATTCCTGAATAGAATAGCTATATAATATAGCTGAAGTACTTCTGAGCCCTCCAGTGATTACACAAAGAATTACAAATCTTCCCAGGCCAAATTTGCCTTTTGAGATTTCAACCAGGATGTGAAGTAGTTTGTTTTGGGTTTTTATTTTATTTTTTTTTATTTTATTTTATTTTATTTTATTTTATTTTATTTTATTTTATTTTATTTCATTTCATTTCATTTCATTACATTTCATTTTATTTTATTTTATTTTATTTTATTTGTTCATGGATTTTCTGTCAGCAACTATTAGACTGAGACCCCACTACCTCAGCATTAATATGCCCATCTTTTTTGGAACAGATGGCATTGAACAGAAAATTGATTTCTGTTTGCTTTTTGTTTCTTTCAGTTTCTGGTCACTTCAGTCTTGGCCAGCTACAGCTACCTGTGCCAGCCAGTGGATCACAGCAGGAGTGAGCCGGGAGTGAACTGAGGGTCCAGTCCTGGAGAAAGCTTGTCTTAGACCCTGCCCTCCTGTGGCTATGCACATTCTTTTGCTCATAAATAGCAATTTGCATGGCTAAGAGGGCTTTGACTTCAATTTGTTGTTGCCTGTAAATCTGTTCCACTTAATTGTCTGCTTCAACAGTTGCACTTTGCTTTAGTTCTCTAAAATTCATAATCTCAGTCAACGTAGCCATCTAAGTTTGCTCTTTGACCATTGCAGAGGGGGTGATCTTACCAGCTGAGGTTTCAATATTGCAAATTACCTCTGAAATAGATGTCATTCTTTGCATGGAATATAAGGCTTCTGGGCAATGGCTTCCAACAAGAAAATCGATTTATACATCCTCTGCTTCGGATGACAGAAATCTTACTCAACACTTCTTTTAGCAGAGTGGTTTGGCTAAAACTATTCCTTGGTCATCACAGGGGGTTGGGTCCCACCAGCCTCAGCTTTCCAAAAATGCTACATGAGTTTTTTTCTGATTGAATTTGGAGTTAAAATGCCTTGCTTTGAACAGATGCAAGCATCATACTGTCTTTTCAGCTTTTCAGATACTTGCTATCTGGAAGAAAAAAAAAAAAAAGAAATAAAATGAAACCGAAAAGAACCCCTTAACTCCCCCCCTTGCTGCAGACCCAGGGTGGGCAGGGATACAGCGTGTGGTTGGAAATGTGGTGATTTTGGGTAAAGCTCTAAGCGCCATGGCTTGTGCTGCCCAGCAGATGGCAAGAGTGTGTTGGTGGCTCTTCTTCTAAGCCATCGAGCTGCTGGATACGGTAAGGAGGGCTCAGCCCCTCAGTGAGACCGGTGCTGGAAACAGATATTTCCTTGTCAGGAAGGGGCAGTGTGCCAGAACCGCTGTCCTGGGCTGATTCTGTATCGATTCGCTGCCTGTCTCCATCCCGGTGGCCGCACACACTCCCTCCCCATCACCCCTCCTGCTGCTGGGCACGCTGCTGGAGGAGAGGCTTTAACCCTGCCTGCTGCCAGGTGGGCCCCCAAAATTTCAGCTGCTGGTGCCACACAGGTTGTGCCATTGCCTGGCTCATTAACAGCGGTCAGTGGGGCAGAAAAGGAGCTGCGAGGGGACAAATCCTGGCATCTCTGCTGCCATGGATTATCCCAGAGCCAGGCACTAAAGGTTTGTGTCATGGGGGGGAATCAAAAGTCCACCTCGTTATAGCTTGTGTTCAGGTCTCCTCCTGCACTGTGAATTAACTAAGTGACTGGACCAGGTCTCTACTTGGCCAGCAGAAGAAAGCTGTGTCCTAGCCTAAAACTTCACAGCCCTTTGGGGTGTAAGTGGACAACACACTGAAATGTGAATAAACATGTGGATCCTTCCTAGGCCTATTGCCACTGCTTTGGCCAATCCCCTCTCTGTATCAGCAACAAAAGCAGCTTTTTGCCAGTCCTGAGTGCCTGAAAAGCAGATTGACTTTTTGTTGTGTGTGTGTATGGATGTGCATGGTGAAATACAGTGACCTGACACATATTCATCTGGCAAAACCATTCTCTTGGCTGATGCAGATTCCAGGAGGGTTTGGCCATTCAACACAGTGGTTTTTCTGTGGGCTGTTGTCTGGTAGCAGCAAACATACAATCTATGTCCTGAAAAGGACCAGACCCAAGCATCTGTGAATTGTATGGAAGCTCAGTCAGAGTCTCAGATGTGTCCTCTTGGGATGGACTTTGGGACCTGAATCCAGACATAAAAATATTTGGGGCTTTGAGGAAGAAATTCTGTCCTCCAGTTCCCCCTGTAAGTTCTGTTGCAGCTATTGAGTTTTACCAGTTTTTATCAACAGCAGAGGAAATGGGTTTGGGAGATTCAGACTCATCATTAGCTATTTTTATAACTTTTTGCTGTAATATTTTTGTCTAAACACATCGACTCAAGGTTCTCCTTTGCCTGGCTTCTTTCAGGTTTTCTCAATTCTGTGCAAGAAACAAGAGCAGGTGACTTTTCTGCACGTGTACCATCATAGCTCTATGCTCTTCAGCTGGTGGTCAGGGGTCAAATACATGCCTGGAGGACAAGGTATGCTTTTAAGAAATGCTGCTGCAAGAAAATCTTGTGTTTCAGGGCTTTTTTGGGCTGTGGAGGTAGCATTAACAGTGCAGATGGGCTGACTGGCAGGTAGGAAGCTCACCTGCTTCCAAAGGTGTGAAAAACATGTGCATTTCAGATGATCCCATCTGCTCAGCTCTTGGGGCTGTTTAGGCTGCTATGTTCACTGCCTCACCCAGAATGAGAGTGTGCCAACACAGTGGGTCCAAACAGAAAAAAATAACATCCTACAGAAGGTCTGTGTGTATCTCCTCCCAGAGCAGTGCTCCCTCACTCCCCATGCAGAGGTCCTGGGGCAGCAGCCCAGGCTCTGGCTGTGTTTCCTGCTCTGGCTGTGCCCCATTTTGGGCTGTATCCAGACCACTGCCCCCTTTTGCTCAACTGGAAGAGAAGCATCTGTGTACCAAGCTGCCCTAGGTGGGCCCTATACAAGATGCTGGGGCATTCCTTTTCTTGGAAGTCCTTTTGGCTACACGGCCTTGACACCAGGATGGTATGAAATGCTTAGGTCAGAAGATCAAAATGTTTCCCCTCTGCTGTTGGAGCTCTTCTCTCTCTCTGAACAATTGCTATGGGATGGGTATATTGTCATACCATTGTCATACCATCAAACTTGATGGCAGTTTTCAAGGCCAGACTGGATGGGGCTTTGGGCAATTGTAGTGCGAGATGTGCCCTGGGTGTTGGAGCTAAGGGCCTCTTCCAACCCAAACCCACATGCTGAGGGAAGGGAGAAGCTGATGTGCTTCCATGGCAGAGCCTGGGTGGAAAGTTCGTGTGCAGGGGTGGATGTGATGTGTTTTGGAAGCATCATCATCGTGGCTGTGAGCCCTTCACAGGGTTAGCCTGGAACGGGTCACGTGTCTTGTTCACCCTCACTTCTTCCCTCCTCAGCCTTCTTTACTGGGATGCTGAACTCCTTTGTCCACGTCTTCAGGCATGGCTACGATGCCCTGGCCAGCCTGGGACCACGGATGTGCCAGCACCTGTGGTGGAGGAGTTACCTGAGCATTTTATACATAATTACATAATTACCTGAGGTAATTAACTCCACGTGTTCATCCCTGCCCTCCCATGGCTCAGCTGTGGTGGCTCCTGCTGTCTGTCACCTCACTGGCTCAGTCTCTCTTTGCTGCCCACGGACAGCAGCACATCCCTAGGTGCCCTCATGTGCACCTGCTCCAAGTGCTGCTTTCACAAGACTTATCAAGAGGCCTTCGGTGACCACACCAAACTAATTATCCACAGCTTTGTCATGGGTAGGGGAGAGAAAAATTAGCAATTGGACTCCTCCTTTTTATGTTGTATATGGAGCACCGAAAACAGAGCTTGATTTTGAGAGGTGGGGGCAGTGATTCAGGGGAACTTTGGATTCTCAGTAGGGCAGCAGATTGGGGAGCCTTCACTCAGTCCCCTCAGAAAGGAAGGGTGTCTCTAACTGCAGGAAAACAGGCAAGTTAAAGAGAAATTTGTGAGTTTTACTTTTTCTCTAGAAAATCCCTTTGGAAGTTACGAATCCTGAAAACCCTGTGTTTTTTCCAAAGATACAGCATAAATGCAATGATCCAGAAAGGGACAATGGTTGTAGGAGAGTTTTGTCCGCTCAAAGAGAGGGTTTGCAAACCAAAAGTATGCAGTCACAAGGGAAGAGGAAATGTGTAAAATAGTGGTGCAGGGAAGCCTGCTCCATAATTCTCACTTAGCCTGCGCTGCAAAGCAGAACAAGAAAGCATTGCATGAAATAAAAAGGTATTTGTAATGCAAATTATAGCACAGGAAAAAAAAAGGATTTAACAGCTTTTTGGTAGGTAGAACTCATTGCTTTGGGGTATTGAGACAGATGATAGTAAAATAGTAGTAAAATACCAAAAAAAAAAGGATCAATGTTTAATGTTTAAATGAATAAAGGTAGTGTCTGTAGTTCCTCTCTGCAAGCTAAAATACAAATCAAAATAATTATGGGTATAATAACTTGATTACCACTGGGGAAGAGGAAGCTCCCACCTTCAGTTTCCATAGCCCAACACCTCAGTTACTGCACTGTGGCACAGAAATGGGCCAAGGGCAGGAGAAGCTGGACTGGTTCCACCTCCAGGTTTGATGGGCATCTTTCCTGGTGGGAAAACACTGCTGGGCTTGAAAAGCAGGTTCTCAGGGATGTCAGGAGAGGCAAGCAGGTGATCTGCTGGGTTGAGGACACTGCCAGGACGTTGGGATAGTTGTGATAGTCTCAATGGCCACCTGAGGTGTATCTCATGTAGGTTCCCTAACCTGGCTGCTTCTTTTTTCCACCTCTTCCAGTGCCAGTTTGTGGCCACTGCTGCTCATTCTTCCTACAACCTCTCCACAGAGCTCCCATTCCCTGACGGCTTCGTCACCGCAGTCTTCCTCCAAATCCTGGCTCTCTTCCCACTCTTCTACTCTCGGACCTACGTTAGGGGAAAGCAGGAAAAACTGATTTAAAGGAAATCAAAGAGGACAGTGAGCCCGGTCTGATGAACGTGCACGTTCTCTGCTGCTTGCGACGTGGTTTCAGGAAGAAAATGTATTTGGGTAGTGTGTGTGAGGCTCATGTCTTGCCTTCAAAAATCCCAGGTTAGGGAGAAGAAAGGAATGATGTAAACTCAGCGATTAAGGAACTGAGGAGCACACTTAATTAAGCTGAGGGCAAGCTAAGCCAGGTAATCACCAGCACAGCAGGCTTTGGGACATTTGCAAGATAAGGTCTTTTCCCCTTCCATCTTTATCTCAGTGTCCAAGGTCTAGCAGCCAGCTACAACTCCTTGCCTCATTTCTTAGGCTGTTCAGGGTTTCTTCACATCCATAAATCTCAGCACATCAGGCAGGGTCATGTGCCTCCAGCCTGGAAATCAATGTCCAGGTAGGAGCAGCAGCCAGGAATCCACAGGGACTGCAAGGATGCCCTCACCTGTACACTGCATCCCACCCTGTCCTGCTAAGAAAGCTCCTAACTAGGATTGGGGTGCTTCTGGTGGTTTAACTTCCTGTCTGTATTAGCAGGAAGGAAATTGGACATTATGTTGTCTGGCTGGACAGGTGTTTTCACTGTCCTGAAGCTAAAGAAGACATTATTAGCACTTTCATCCTAATAAGACACTAGTGCAGTAAGAGTTACCAAGTTCCATTTTCTGGAATGCTTATTTCCCCTTGCTTTCTCTCATAACAATAGAGGATTTTAATGCATGAAGATACTTGGTATTGCTCCTTATAGATGCCACAACTGAAGTAGAAAGAATATATTGATGTTCCCTATTCATAACTCTTTTCCTTCAATTTGTTATTATTTTTAATACTGCTATTTTAAAATTTTGCTCCTCATCAAGCATAAAGAATTTAACAACACCATAAGCAACCACCTTCACTACCTAATTGTATAAGAATTAATAGAAAATATATAAAATCAATTCATTGGCTAGTGCAAAGCTGCATAGCTCCATTGATTTTAACACATCACTAATTGGCTTCTTTTTTGCTCCTAAACCAATTACAACAAGAATTTGGCACTTATATTCATCTGCATATTGTTAAATACTGTTAAAGTTTTGATGTGGTAGTGCTTTGAAAATCCCAATTAAACTACAAAGTGGTAATTATTGATTGAATTCTGCTCAGTTGATTAAAACAGGTATTAGAGAGTAGTGGTATTTTGTGAAACACAAAGGTGTCGAAGGATAGGGTTAGAATTAGTGACATGATGCATTGCCATTGCCAAGCCAAATCCACATCAAATGTAAGGAAGTCCAACTCCATTGGGAATGTCCAGAGGACCAGAGCTGGCCTGAACCTAGCAAGTGGATGTTCCCCAAAAAACCCTGCGAGCCCTACACCAATCTGGATTTGAGAGGCTACAAAAAACAAATTCAACTTGTTCCTCACCGCTCTGTGTTCATATCCCAAACCCTTCCTTCAGCCCCTCCACGCACATGTGGAAGATAAAAGTATTCTGCCATTCCTCGCCCTCCTCCTCTTCACACACATCCACAAAGGACTTGTTTACACTGTCACAAGGTCACATCATAATTGTCCTTCCTTTGATTTGAGCATCCTCTGATAGTCACTGGCAAGTATGAGAACCACTGCATCTGTGCTAGCTGGTTTTCTTCCTGTCAGATATTTTTCCACGCTAATTAATGAATAAATAGTGACACTTTTGCATACTGGAATTCTGCTTTTGTCAGAATTTTAACGAGCAAATCCCTGGGTGAGTCCTTCATTCCTCTCTTAGTTTGGAAAGACAGGAAGATGGGCTCTGCTATGTATCTAACACACTGTACTCTAGTGGAGGGTTTCCCCCAGGGCCTCTCCAGAAATGAAGACTCAGTGCAAGCAAAGCTGTTTCATTTCTCCTGTCCACTTAATGGCTCATTTACAGCCCTCTCCTGCTTAAACCATCAGTACATTTGGCCCTCTAATTTCGTGGTAGAGCATTTCCTGCTGCTGGCTAAATTATCTGTGCTCACAAAGGAATCTAATGCTCTTTTTGCTATACACAAGTAGGTTTCAACCTCAGTTTCCCATCACTTTAATGTTTTCAGAATGTAGTTACTAAGTTCACTCATAATTTTATACCAGAATAAGCATCATGTATTTTGATTTTCCTTGATTCATGACTGCTTAAAAATTAGAAATGAGCATGAAATCTGAATGAGATACTCAATGCTTTTCCACTCTTAAAATATATTAGTTTGTAAAACACACCATTTACCTTTTTTTAAGGCAGACTATGCAGCTTAATTTGTGTCTGTGTGTGACAGAGCAATGGATTCTGGAGTGTCACTGGCCACATAGGTGGTGACAAAACATGAAAGTACCAATCTGTCACCTGTCAGCTTGAAGTGACTGATCACCTAAATCAGACACCGCTGCCACCATTTGCTCTAGACATGAAACCTTTGATTTATTCCTATCCCTCTTCCTCATAGCCTGAGTGGGTGGCCTGATCCTGAATGAGTAAGAGCTTTTTGTTGGTGTGACTTCAGTGGCATAGGATGAAAATGAAGTATTTTCAGTTGACTGATAAGGAGGGATTAAGTTTGCCCAGAAATACCACACTTTCCATACAGGAACAGACACTGGCATGGAGCACAGCTGTTACAGAAGCATCGGTGCAAACAAAATCCACTTGTGAGGGTATTTGCACTGGCAGTGAAGATAAAACTGCAGGGGTGTAGCTGAGTGGCTCTGTAGGTTGCTCCTTCAGATTGCACTTACTTGTCTTCATTCTCCTGTTTTAAAATTGGGTTATCCCAGTTGGAACTGTCCACCTGGGCCACCCTGTTGTGACAAAAACCTGAGAGCATGGCTACATGCTCCTGGAATTTAACAGAGAATAAAGGCACCGAGTGGGATTTCCCTTCTAAGATCAAGTCCCTGGAGTCAAAGATTACACCACAGCAAAGCACTGGAAGTCAGAACGGGGGCGGGGGGGGGGAAAATTATAAATTGCAAGCTTGGATGGCTAATGCTGTCTGGTAGAGTCCAAAGCTTTGAGGATGAATTGAAAATATCCTGTCGCAGCTGGATTTGTGAAAAACCTCTGGGCCAGATGCTGATTCCACCAATATCGGTGACAAAGACCACAGATTCCTCTGGAAGGAGGCTGGCACAGCTGTGTGGAAAACAACACGCTCAGCTCCACAGCCCTGTTTGCTGGGAGCAGGCTGCAGTGTTATTCAATCTCAACAGATGACTTTTAAGGGCACAGTGGTGTGTAAGTCCCCCCTTATAACATGTGGGTCCTTAGACGTTCTCAGAGCAGTTTACACGAATGAGATGTAAAGCACAGTGTAAGTAGGCTGTTGAAATGTATAAGCTTGATATGTGGTAGTGCTCAGCATCTTTCCTGCTGTTCCAGTCAATGTAAATTATGGATGTTCTGATCAAATTACTTTTGAATTAACCAGACCATTTACTCAGTGCTTACTTTCTCTCTGAAGATAAATGAGAGGGATTCTCATTTTAATCAAAACAAAATACAGAAAAGAAAATCAATTACTATTTAATGTTTTTTCCATCCCTGTGTGATGGAAAGTTTCCAGAGGAACTTAGGCTTAAAATTGCAAAGCAATATAAAATGCAGGGACATGGTTGGGTTTTAGCTATTGGATTTTTTTTATATACTATCAGAAAATATGCCTCTGTGTGGTTTTTTTTTTAAAGGCAAAATAATAACTCTAAACAATTAAACAAGCAAAAGCAGAATACAGTAGATTGCTTTACCCAAAAAATAAAAATCTGTTTATACAGATGTAAACTACCTAGAAGCCAAACATTTAAAAAGATCAGCCAGTCCTATATATAGAACAGTGTGAATGTGCTGAATTCATTAATGAATAGCTTCGTGGATTAGGGCTTGATAGATGGAGTGCTCACATCCAGATGTTTACTGTGATTTGTCAATGGCCTTGGACTTAATCCTCTTGGACAGGAAATACGAGTCTTTCCTCTGGGGTCTCCCCTGGGGACTGTGGCAGCCTCTCTCTCTGGCCTGAATCATCTCAACACGGGATCAGGCTGCCGAGGAATTAACCAAGTGGCGGAGGCTCGGATCTGCCTTTAACCCCTTCAGTTTCCCCTCAGCTTCAGATGATTCCTTCACCATCTGCCACAACCTTGCTATTATTCAGTCAACACATGGAGAAGGGAAAAAAGGAGTCACCCGTGTCACCCTGGGGTCCCTGTACCCACAAAATGTGCTGAGGGAGACACATGGAGTCCCATCAGCGCTGAGGAGGAGGACTGTGGGCAGCCTCTAGAGCTTGGTGCATTTTTATTTTTGTGATGCTGCAGCTCCCTGTCAGTGATGGGGATGACCCAAGAGGGAGTATCTGTAAGAAGATGTCCCCAAGGTGTCCTTGGTCAGAGCACCAGAGGGTAAAGTGTGTGCATGAGTGCATGTGGGTGTGGGTAGGTGAATGCAGCCCCTGCAGACCATCCCCACGGCTCCTTTCTCAACATGTGGGACCTCTCCATGGGATGGATCTTTCATTTCGCTGTGGGACACTGAAGGACAGCTCCCAGCTGCCTTCCAACCTTCCATGGAATGGCACAGTGGGAGCTGGAGGGGCAGTGGGAGCTGCAGTGAATGCTAGGTTTTGTTGTGGATGTGCTGGAGTGTAAGGGACTGATTTCCTGTGCTCAGGGTAGAAAATACTTCTGGCTGAATCACAAGTATGGGGTCAAATAAATTCTTTTCAGGGAGTCCCTGGTTAAAACATTAGTAGCACATCTCAGCACTATTCTTCCCTAGCCTGCATGGCATCCTTTCTCTCCAGTACCTTGGCTTTCTGCTGCTCTTCAAAAGAGTGTTCAGGGTCTTTACACTGAGATGAAAAAATGAAGGTTATTAAATAAAATTGGTCCTTTAAAATTCCCTGCTTGGAGTAGATGTTCCTTCCCCTGTAACATCATCCTCCCACTTCCTCTTGTCCCTTTTCTCTGCTCTTCTTTCGTACCCACCAATACAGACATTGTAATGGATTCTCAGACCTTTTAAAGTTGCAAAGAAAGTAGTTACAAGTTACTCCAATGCTGTACGAGCAGCTGCATTTTTCCAACCTATCAATTAATAATGTACATTTTCTTCACAGAGTTTTCTGTGAGGCTTTCATCCAGGTGAATTTGGGCAAGTCTTTCTTTTTCTTTGCACTTTAGCATAATCCCTCCCATCTGCCTTCAAATTCAGGATGTGAACACTGCAAGTTGATACTTAGAAAGGCTGGAAACTTGAACACTTAAATTCAGCATGGTTCCTCCCAGGCATTCCCTGTTACTGATGAAGGAATGGCAGAATGGATACAACCATCTGAGAGGCAGCAAGTTACTGCTCCTCTGTACACTTCATTCTGCTCTGTCTGAGGATGTTTTCTCCTGAAATAAATGGCTATTCCTGAGGCAATGTTTCAAGGGAGAATGCCTTGCATTACAGGAACTGACTGAATTGGAAAACCAGAACAGTTTTTGAGTGTGCAAGCCCTTCTCTGGTTGTAATCCCTGATTATGCATTGGGAGCAGATCAGCCAGTCTGTGTTGGGGTGCACAGGTGTGTGTGTGGTGTGTCTGTATTTATCGTGGTTTTTTTCTAGTCCCAAAGGGTGTTATCCTGCATTTTGCAGGTTTAATATGTCATTCCACTAAATACCTGTAAATCAGAGGGCCGTTATTTTCAACGAAGAACTTATTTTCCAGATAATTTTGCTTCTACAAATTACTTGTGTGAGAAAAGTGGTCCTTTACTTCACTGGCATGGTGGCAAAACAGGTTTGCAATTCTGTGCTCAGCTCTCGGAGATAAAATGCAAGCCACCACTCACAGAAACCGCTTAATACAATTATGGTTTTCTATTCTGGCACTGCTTTTAATATCTTTGGGCATATTTCATACACAGAGGTAATGTTTTAAATTAAGGGAAAGCCACTAGTCACAGTGAATCTAGATGAAGTGTTTGATGGAGCTATGAGTAGTAACATAAGGATTTAGGAAAAAAATGTCTCTGCAGTGATGCCAACTGGAAGGCAAAATGGTCACACTCAATTTTGTTAGAAAACCAGAAACTCCACAAGACTGGAGCGGTATATATATGTACAGGTTCTAATCCTACAGTATTTATATACATATTTAGTGTATTCCCCCGCAGACCTTGAATAGCATGGATGAGTTCCTGGCTTGAATATAGAAAGTATGATCTTAGATTCAATTGTATTACTGAACTGTAATTGAAGTAATTGTGTAAAGCTGCTTGCTTCTCTCTAATAAAATGTGCATGTACTGAAATGTTTCAGCCTTGGATGTGGGCTCAAGAATGCATCAACGGGAAAAGTGTTTGCAAATGTTAACATGAAGGTAGCATGGCAGAAATGTCGTTTGCTGGCTTGGGAAGCACCTTTTGGAGCTAATTCGGCGAGAAACTCGAGGGAGCAGGAGCGGGGGGAGCGAACGCAAAGCGGAAAAAAGAAAATACCCAATCCCTTCCTTTGTTCTTATTCCGCTGGGGAATGGCGAGGGGGGGGACACACGCCAAGAGGCGCCAGGAATCCCCGGGGCTTTCAGTTCTGATTTTCATTAGAGGTGAGCGGGGGTTTGCAGCCAGAGCGCTCGCTGCGCGCAATCCTTTTAGCGAGCAAATCCAGGCGCGGGGGCCGCTCCGTAATCCCCCGGCGCGGCGGGGCCGCGGAGCGGAGAGCGCTGAGCTCCGGGGGCGGCCCCAGCCCCCTGCCCGGGCACAGGTACCGCCGGCGCCCGGCTTCCCGCACCTCCGGAGCCCTGCCCCCGCCGCGCATCCCCCGTCCCGGGCACCTGCGGGCATCCCCACGGCCCCGCTGCCCGAGCGCGGCCGCGCCTCGACGCGCAGCCCCTCGGCGGTGGGGGCGCGGGGGGATGCGGCATCCCGGCTCTCCGGGGGATGCTGCCGCTGCCTGCGCGGGGGCGCGGAGCAGGAGGGATCCTCTTTGACGTCAAGCGACCATAATATAATGATCGCTCGTTCATATCCGGGTCCCCGGGCGGCTCCCCCGGGCCGCGCTCGGCCGCGCTCGGCGGCGCAGTGAGGGGAGGCGGGTCGGGCAGGGCAGGGCAGGGCAGGGCAGCGCAGGGCAGGGCAGCGCAGGGCAGGGCAGCGCAGCGCAGCGCGGCCGCCCGGA
>VZRF01002264.1:242186-260277 GCA_013396875.1 Vireo altiloquus
CCCGCGCCCCGCCGCGGACATGGGGCCGCCGGAGGAAGGGGGACACCGCCGGGGCATGGCCATGGCGGCGGCGGGCGACGAGGAGGAGGAGGCGGCGGCGGCGGCTAACCCGAGCGCCATGCACCACCAGCGGGTGCTGATCAACATCTCGGGGCTGCGCTTCGAGACGCAGCTGGGCACCCTCAACCAGTTCCCCGACACGCTGCTGGGCGACCCCGACAAGCGCATCCGCTACTTCGACCCGCTCCGCAACGAGTACTTCTTCGACCGCAACCGGCCCAGCTTCGACGGCATCCTCTACTTCTACCAGTCCGGGGGCAAGCTCCGCCGGCCCGTCAATGTCTCCATCGACGTCTTCGCCGACGAGATCCGCTTCTACCAGCTGGGTGAAGAGGCCATGGAGCGCTTCCGGGAGGACGAGGGCTTCATCAAAGAGGAGGAGAAGCCTCTGCCCCGCAATGAGTTCCAGCGCCAGGTCTGGCTCATCTTTGAGTACCCCGAGAGCTCCAGCTCAGCCCGGGCCATCGCCATCGTCTCCGTGCTGGTCATCCTCATCTCCATCATCACCTTCTGCCTGGAGACCCTGCCCGAGTTCAGGGACGAGAGGGAGCTGCCCGTACCCCTGCCCCCACAAGGTGGAGGTTTGAATGGCACGCCCGGGGACTCCCCACCCATGCAGCCACCCAGTAGCCTGGCTGACCCCTTCTTCATCATCGAGACCACCTGTGTGATCTGGTTCACCTTCGAGCTCCTGGTGCGCTTCTTCGCCTGCCCCAGCAAGCCTGAGTTCTCTCGCAACATCATGAACATCATCGACATCGTGGCCATCATCCCCTACTTCATCACCCTGGGCACCGAGCTGGCCCAGCAGCAGCAGCCCGGGGCTGGCAGTAGCAATGGGGGTGGGGGCCAGCAGCAAGCCATGTCCCTGGCCATCCTCAGAGTCATCCGCCTGGTCAGAGTCTTCAGGATCTTCAAGCTCTCCAGGCACTCCAAGGGGCTGCAGATCTTGGGACAGACTTTGAAAGCCAGCATGAGGGAGCTGGGCCTCCTCATCTTCTTCCTCTTCATCGGGGTGATCCTCTTCTCCAGCGCTGTCTACTTTGCTGAGGCCGATGACCCCGAGTCTCATTTCTCCAGCATCCCTGACGCTTTCTGGTGGGCAGTGGTAACCATGACCACTGTGGGCTATGGGGACATGAGACCTGTCACCGTGGGGGGCAAGATTGTGGGCTCCTTGTGTGCCATCGCCGGTGTGCTCACCATTGCCCTCCCTGTCCCTGTCATCGTGTCCAACTTCAACTACTTCTACCACCGAGAGACTGACCACGAAGAGCAGGCTATCCTCAAAGATGAACACAGCAGCGCTCAGGGCAGCGCTGCGGGGGGAGAAGTGAAGAGAAGACCCAGTAACAACTCTCTGAACAAATCTGTTGTGCACTTGGAAAACAGTGAGGAGTTCAACAACGGCACTAGCTCCTTAGAGAAAGCCAATATCAAAGCGAAAAGTAACGTAGATCTCAGAAAATCCCTCTATGCTCTCTGTCTGGACACCAATAGGGAAACAGACCTGTGAGCAGAGGAGAGAGTTAAGAGTTCAGAGGGGTAGAAGGATTTTCTGGTGTCAGAAACTTGCTACTATAATTATTCTTTTAGTACCAATTAGTTTTTTAAGTCAGGCTGTATTTTATAAATTGATCACTGTCCTGAGCAGTCCTCCAGGAATACATGTTTTTATGTTCTTTTTCCATGACACAAAGGGTCACCTATTTTTAAAATAGACTAAGAATAAGCTACGCTCCATGATGCAGGAGCTGGTAAATTATGACAGTGAAAAATCTAATTTGTAGAAAGTTATTTTAGCAAATGGTCATTGGTTTTAAATGGGTAATTTGTAACCAATTCAGTTGCTTCAAGTTTAGTATAAAGAACTGGGGGGATGTGTGTGTGGAGAATGAATGGATTGGGGATGGGAGGGGGGAGGTTGAGGTTTTGTACTGTAGTTTCAAATTGAAATTATTCAAATATATTTTGTATCTGTATGACTGTATTTATGGTTGAAAGGAGATTTCTTATTCCTGTGAAATATGATATCATTAAAGCACTTAGGAACATTAGCAGATCAGCACTTTTCTGAGTTTTCTACTTGTGATCAGTACAGATCTGGTTATCTTGTATGTGAAGTGAATTTGGTGCTTTGAACCCTAGAGCAGAAAACTTCTGTTGTCATTGATATGTTAGTTTCTTGTGAGCCTTAAATTATTAAATATTGTAGATATACTTCTTTATAAATAATTTTATTAATTACCTTCCTCTTTCAGAATTTCTAAGTAATTCAGTCATGTGCTTACTGGCCCCACTCAAAAAAGTATGTGCAGCTTTTTGGGGTTTTTTTGGGGGGGGATTGTTTTGGATTTTTTTTTTTGCAGTTTTACAGTTTTATATCTTTGTTATATTTTTGAGACCGAAAGGAAAAAATACACTGTCTGCTGTAACTGGTTTCAATCCAGTGCACAACAGATCAAAAGTGATCTGAACAGATTTTCAAGTGCACAACAGATCAAAAACAGGAGGGAGTGGATAGGCACAACAAGAAAGTAGAATATTGAGTGCAATATCTGCAAAACTGTTTTCATTGTACGCTCCAGATTCCTTGGGCGTGTGTATCAGTCACCTGTATGTATCCACACACCATTTGTGTACACAGTTCACTGGTTTTAGTTACCACAGACCGGGAGTGGATGGCACTTCAGGAGTCCAACGTGGCGTGCCGTGCTGCTTCAATAACCATTGCGTGGCTTTTCTCTTGGACACGGATGGAAAGCACCATCTTTTCATCAGAACACACCCCTGGTTTCTTTTATTTCCAAACAAAACTTTCTCAGCGCTGTGGATTTTACAGTTGAGGTGTTGTTGAGAGACGAGTGACACATTACCTTCATCGAGATCACAGCTTACCCTGAAGACCGACACAAAGTTGCTCCTTTAGCTCAAAGAGCAGTGTTACCATTTCTCTTGCAAAGGACATCTCTGTTTCCCCCTCCACGTTCTGGTTTATTGCTGAAGGATGTCCCATTCCTTTCCCACATCCTGTGGCACAGCAAGAGTAGCAGAAAAGAGGAGGCTTGATTGTCAACATTGCTCAAGGTTTGTTTCTAACAAATTTTCTAATATAAGTAAGTGCTCAGTTGGGATTACAATTTATTCAAATACCTCATCTATGTCCTGAGATTAATTGAGATGAGCTTTGCAGAGCAGCTCTCTGACATTCTCTCCACTAGACACAAATGCTGTTTTCCTGTCCCTGACCTTGCTCTTTAATGATAATGCCCAAATGCATGTTGATTTCTTCCTTCCTAGTCAGTAAAATAAGTGCCAAGCAAGTCATACTTTTCATGAACAGAATGAATTCCTTCCCCAGAACTCAGGGCTGAGGGGAAGGAATTTGAATCTCATAATAGAGAACAGCATCTTCCACATTAATTTTAGGATTTTAGATATTGGTTTCTTGGTTTGTTTGCTTGTTTATTTAGATGGGGAGTGAGGCTGTAATATGCAGAGGAGCTGTCTGAAACAAGACTGACAGGAAAAGCAGCCAGTGCAGCTGCACTCCAGACTTGGGGAGATTTCCAGTTTGCTTTGGTGGGAATTGTTGCATCAGGGGGAAGTGCAGAATCAGCTCTTGGGTGAGGCTGAATCTCTGAGATGAAACAAAGAAGTGGTGTAACTCTGCTGCACGTGCTGAGATCTAGGTCACTGAGGGACTTAGAGTAAAGCTTTTTGCTCAGACAAGTGGTTTGATTTGCTCTCGATGGTCGCATCCATCTGACTCGCCTGAAAAAGCACCGAGCAATTGCAGCGAGTCTTTCAGGATAAAGTTTTGGATGTGGTCATTCTCTTACTACTACCCCACCTTCCTGCCTACCAGGGTTTGGCCTTCCAGCTGTGTGTTGTGTTGGATTGGGCTGTCAGCTACTCACAGCAGGGACACTCTGTCCACACAGCCACTTGTGCATCCCTGGGTAAGGATTTTAGGGATCTGGATTACATCTCTGCAGTTGTTGCAGGAAGCTGATGTAGGAGAAAGCAAATCAGGGCTGTCGGGAGTGGGTGAAGCTGATCTTGGTGACACAAAGGGAAGGCCTGGTCTTCCTCCTTCCTCCTCAGTTTTCTTCTTCCCACCATGTGTCCTTTTGTTGCTTGCACTGGACTGGTTTTCTCCTCATGGAAGTACGAGTGCAGGTGCTGCTTTCCCTTCCTGGAGCTGCCTGGGCAGCCCAGTCATCTGACAGGAAATTAAATGCAGCAACAACAAGGTAGATCCTTTTGTTGCAAATTAGTTGGAAAGCAAGTGAGTGCAAGGAAGGGATGGGGAAGGTCAGTGGTATGGGGAGGTGAGGAAGCAAGGAGTGAAATCCTCACCCTTCAGTGGCAGTGAACGGTGACATTATCATGAACTGTGACATCATGAACTGTGACATTATCATGAACTGTGACATTATCATGAACGGTGACATTATCATGACTGCTTGTTGAATCCTACTTCATGTTTGCAGAGGTAGCACAGGACTGAGTCCTGCAAGGTGCTGAGAGCCTTTAACTTCCCACGGGAGCCAGGCTGCAAAATTCAGCTCTGCATTCCAGTGTATAGAATCATGGAATGGTGTTGGTTGGAAGGGACCTTAAAGATCATCTCATTCCAACCCTCTGCTATGGTTTCCACTAGACCAGGTTCCAGGCTGCAACAGCTTTTCTGGGCAACCTGAGCCAGTGCCTCACCACCCCCACAGGAAAGGATTTTTTCTAATGTCTAATAAGTCCCTGCTACAACTGAGAGTAGGGTTTGTCCCAGCCAAAACCAAGTCTAGTGAGAGCAAATTACCCTGACTCCTGCACAGGGTTCCATGCAAGCTTGTCAAGTCATTCTTCAACCTCCAGCTTGAATATGCTGTGTTTTTTCCATAACAGAACAACAGAACTTTCCAACAGAAAGAAAACAAATTATTCGCAAAATATGATTAAAAAGATTTGTTTGGCTTGGGTTTCTAAACAATTGTTAAGCACAGTTCAGGCAAATTCAGCTTTGACACCTTTAAAAATAAATGCGTAATTCCCATTGGCTTTTAGGGCAGTTAAGGATTTGCTTTCTAATGCGAGGTACTGCTGCCAAACACTGAATAATGTGACCAGAAACATGGTCAGAGCCCAGTTCAGCAGAGCATTTACCATGGACACGTGCTTAAAGCAACACAATTTACAGCAGTGCATCAGCAGATGCACAATCCTTTATGATTTTGAGGTTTGAAATCATGAGTTGGACTTGGATGTTCCTTGTTGGTCCCTTCCAGCTCAGGCTAAAGATTGATTCTCTGATGGTTATTTAAAGATGAGTTATAAACTGGGCTGAAACCTTGGAACCATTGGTTCCCCTTGGATTTTGGGGCAAATATGTGGGTACTTGGTACAGTCACGTAATGTGCTGATGCAAATTTGTGTTGCAAAAGAGTGTGAGAGTAAGAGAAAACTGAATCTATCCTAGAAGGCTCCTGGAAATGTGAGACAAGGAGAGAGTTTTCTCTTCCAGGCCCATCACAAGAAGGAAATATGTCCTAACCACTACTGATTTTATGTTAGCTGACCTGGAATGAACAGCAAGCTGAATCAAACCTCTTTGCCATATCAAAAGCATCAAGATATCAGAGCTTAATGAATAGCAAATCATTGCAGACATAAAACACCCCAAACAAACCCAGCCAAACAACAAACCAACACACTTTTTTGTAAACTCTTTTGGCTAGGAGCTGCAATAGAGAAGCTCCCTCACCCCACACATGCCATAGTTATTAATGGCTTGTCCTCCCACGTGGGTACAGTGTGCACTAAAATGCATTCTTGGGGGTGCTGAAGTGAATGTCCATTTGGGTCACCAGTAATGTAAGTTTAGTTTGCTTGGCCTGGCCCCAAGGGGAGTCTGCATTTCCCTTTTACTTTTCCATCATCCTAAAAAAACGATAAAACAGTAGCAAGCAGTTATGTAACACCATCCATCTCCCGGAGCTCTGTGAACAATTGTTCCATGCTCTGTGTACAGGCAGGGTAAAGAAAAGGCTGTGTAAGGGAAGACCAAGCCTTTCAAAGGGAGAAAAGGCTGTGCAAGGGAAGACCAAGCCTTTCAAAGGGGGAGAGGGCTCGAAAAGGCATAAGTAGGAGTGGGCTTGGCTGGACTGGGAGGTCTCAAATGTGGATCTCAGGGAAGACCATCCCATGTGGTGTCTGGGTCTAAGTGGCTCTGTAGGCAAGGACTGGGTGCCAGCAGCTGTGCACTGTGACCCATCTGGTGGGGTCGCTGAACACAGAGTTCACAGTCCTGAATGCTGCTCTGGGTGGCATGAACAAATCCCTTTTTTGTGTGCTCTCTTCATTTGGGCTCTGTAAGGAGAACGTGGCACTTCTGCTGACTGTTCCCTGGCCTCTCCAGCTGCAGACACTGCTGGTCTGGTGGAGGTGGTGCTGGTGGGGCCATCGAGCTGCAGTGCACTGAGCCATTCTCCAGGCACTGCCCTTCACCTCCCATCAGGGAACGAAGCACGTGTGAGAGCACTCTCAGTGGGAGATACATGTGTGCACAAAAGGTCTAGCTCGTCTGAAGTGACTTCTGTCACAGAGTCACTGAGGTTGGGAAAGACCTCCAAGGTCAGCAAGTCCAACCTGTGACCAATCACCACTTTGTCAACTGAAACAGAGCCATGTCCAGTTCCTTCTTGAACACCTTCAAGGATGGTGACTCCACCACCCCCTTGGGCAGCCCCTTCCAATGCCTGACCACCTTTTCTGTGGAGAAATTCTCCTTGCTGCTCAGTGCCAGCGAAGCGGGTGCTGAGGTCAAATGAGGAGAGCGTTTAGTGGCATGTGACAGTGACGCTGAGCCGTGGTGAGGGACGAGCTGCCTCGCTGGCATCTGATCCAGACATTTAGCAAGATGCCGCCAACAGGAGTGAAATTTGGCAGGGGCCTCCAGGGTGGTTGCTGCCATATTTAGGGAATAATGGAAGGAGGACTTTAAGCACCTCATCAGGACAGTGGCCTTGCCACTTGGCCAGTGGTGGGATCAGAATGTTGTGTGGCAGGCGGCCTGGGGGGGAATAACGAGGCTGATCCTGTGCAGGACAGAGGGGCAGCAAAGAAACTGGGAGATGAAACTCTTAACATCTTAACAGAAGCATCTGCCTGCTTTGGGTGCAGCGTTAGCCATGTTACTCTGTGACCACTAGCCTTGCTCCATAGCTACAAATGTCCAAAAAAATGAAATAGAAAAGGTCTTTATAATAATATAGCCCATGGCCAATTGAAAGCATTGTTCCCAAATCATTCTGCCCACACTTGTGCTATACACAGCACCACTAATTATTTTTTTCAATTGTGCCATTTAGTCTTTTTGTAGCTTCTGCAATGTTTGTTTTTTGGTTTGTTTGTAGTTTATTGGTATTTTTTTAACTTTCTTTCTATATGCATTAACTGGTCCCCAGTTCTCCTTGTCTGCTTGTTAAAAGTTCTGATTCTCTGGCCTAAATTTGGGATCTCTGGGTGCTGGTACTCTTCAGCAGACCTGGGTGATGCCATTTGACATCAGTGTGTCAGTTCATAGGAGGAATAAACACAGAAATTCTCCAGTAACTCTGGGGGCCCATTGACCAGAACATACCTAATATTTGTATGATGAAATATTGTGAAAAATGCGGGCATAGTAACCATTGAAATAATATGAAATAAGAAGTTTTATGTTAATTGGAATAGGAAAAAAGTAAAGCTGATAATGATATGACTAAAGAATTAATTGATATTAGAAGTTGCAAAGAGAAATCTCAACTTGTTTAAAGAAAAAGAGGGCTTCAAACTGACCGGAGTAGGTTTAGATTGGATATTAGGCAGAAGTTCTTCCCTGTGAGGGTGGTGAGGCCCTGGCACAGGTTGCCCAGAGAAGCTGTGGATGCCTCAAAAATGACCTGATCCAATAGCAAAATGAATAATCTTCCTAGATAGTAACAAAGTTTTCATTAGAGCCTGGGCTTCATAGCACACAGTCTTTATGGTTACTGCAGAATTAATAATTTTCCAGGTTGTCCTGGGGTGACAATCTGAGCGTTTCCCTTAATTTGTCTCAAACGAAGACAAATAAAGAATTTAGAATTTACCAAAAGTCATCTGCAAGTTGTCTCCTCTATTAGTAATTCACAATCATCAGGGGGATGTTTCCAAATAAATCAGTGTAGGTTTTAACACTTGATTGACAGGAAGAAGAGAAAAAAGAAAGAGATATATTTCTGTGCTTCAGCTATGGTGTGGCATAGAGATTGTCATTTGCAATTGTGTGGAAAACAGGTGTTGTGTTAAAATTGACATTGGAAAGAATGTTGCTGGAGAAGCCACCTTAGGTGGAAACAGGTAATAATTTCCCTCTCAAGACAGTGGTAATTCTGACCTTCTCTAGTTTTCTGACAAAGCCAGTTTGGAGATAAACATTGAAATATATGGTCTGTTCTCTGAAATCCCATCTCCAGCCCTGGCCAGGAGTGGTGGTTTCCTCACTCCTGTGGGCGAGGAGTGCAATGGAATCTTGCAGCTCTTCTCATGACAATGGAGTTGCACAATAAATACTCATATCAGGGTGGATGTTTCTGTGAAGATGCTGGAGGAAAAGGTGTGATTTTAATAGACTACATTGGTCTAAGGCTCTGGTGTGTACAAGGAGCAGGTAGAATTCCTTCCTTTGCATGATTTCACTCCAGTGGTGGTGTCCTAGCACATAGTAATTCCCCCTCAAAATATCACAAATCCATACCAGGGCTTGCTTTGCTCTCTTCTCTTAGTAGAGATTAGTTACATTATACCTTACTTAATTCTCTAAAGAGTTCAACACTTCCTCTTCCTCCTCCCTGCTTAATTGTAGGTAGAAATGCCTGTGACTGGGGAGGTAAAAAATTACTTGAATTATTTAAGCAACATAGCCTTATAATTTTTTTTTCTGTCTTGTTTAAAATGATTTGAAAATCTAATGGGGTGTGATTGAATGTGATTCATTTAACATGAATTTGTAGAGCAAACTGTATGAGTTTCTCAGTTCAGCAAACACAGTAATTTTCAAGGTAGTGCTGCACAAGGGGGTTGTTTAAAGGAAGGTTATTGTGCAAATACGTGGTGTTTTTTTATGCAAGAGAATGATGCAAAGAAGCAGGGAGTCTGGAGGGTGACAAAGCTTGTTCTGGGAAGGAATGCCGTCTAGCTTAAGCTTAGGCACGTTGCTTTGAAGGAGGCAGTGTTCCTCAAGCCAAATAGGAAGCACAGGGAAGAGCAGGAGTCCACAGCTGAGATATCAGGGCACTTGACTGAGAAAGGGATGCTGGCTCCCACAGTTCTTTCTGGATTTCAGCCACTGGGGAAAATACCTGCACAGTATCTCTCAGGATCATGTTTTCAATGTCTGCTCAGAGCATTGAAAGGGTACAGGTACCTGCCTTTAGGAGAATGTGCTACAGCGTGGATCTAAGGCAGGCACTGGCATCTTCCTGCAGCCCTGGCAGAGTAAGGTCCAGTAACCAACAAAATTTTGGTCAGATTCCTGTTTCCCACTTGTCTCCCAGAGTGTCTCCATCTCAGTGATGCACACTGACAATGGTGCAGAGGCTGAGAAGTGCAGAGTTCTGGAGTACAAGAGAGAAATCTCTCTGGAAGGCTTGGAAACACTGGGCATTTCAAAATAGAATTCACATTGCTTCTTGCTAGTGGAAAACGAGGTAGCTCTGTTCTTAAAAAGGAAGCTGGATATTCCACTGAGGGGGAGATACAAATTCTCATAGACATCCTGACTGCATCTATATTAGAAAACGAAATGTGCCCAGGACCATTCTCTGGCACTGAGGCCAGCTGGCAGGAGACAGGCTGTGCTGCTGCTGCCAGAGGCTCCCTCTGAAACAAGGTGTTCGGCACTCAGCCTACTGGGCTCCCTTCCTGGCCTCTGCTCATTCCCACATCGTGCCTAGGAAGTATTTTGGGAGAGAGTGCTTGGGTACAGACTTACCAGTGTGGCCAGGAGCCTTTAAGTGTAGTTGATTGTGATTAATTTCCTGGGAACAGTTCCCTCAAACTCTTGAGGTGTCAACTGTAGATACAGCCCTGCTCTGATGCCTCTTGCCCGCAGGCAATTTTTGGGGTATCTTAAAAGCTTTACACATTTCCCCCTATTGACACATTCTTAAACAATAATCAGCCTCTATTCACTGAGCACAGTTATTCCTGCCAAAATCTGTTCTCATGTAATTCTGCTTCCACCTGCTCTCATCTAAATGCAGCTCTACTAAAAATCACCACACTCTTCCAGCTGCACACAGAGGAGCACAAGTGGATCTGACAGTGAGAGTGGGACGCTGTTGCTTTGGGTTTTGGCTGATTTTCCTGTTTGCCTGGCCCTAGTGTAGGCTGTACCTCGTGTTTCAGTCACTTCATCTTCTAACTCTGCTTAGAATTCCAGTTGAGGCCCTGGTGGCCGAGTCCATCCCATGCTGGTCTTGCTATCCAGCAGGATGCACCAGGAAATAACTGGACATTTAAAAAAAAAAAAATTAGGAAGGAAAAATAAGGACACACTGTATTCTAGTGCTGTAGGAACCACGGACCAGGAATTGACCAGCACTAGAATTCTTCTGTGGCTTCAAGGTGAGCCTACATGCCAGTGGTCCCCAGGCAATGGAACATGAGTTAAATTCAGTCAGAGGGAGAAGAAAAGATGCATGTCTAGAAGTAAACTTCCATTTAAAATCTCTTCTGTAATCCATAGGTCTTGACAGCTCTAACTATAGTAGTTTAGGATACCAATGCTGTCAGCTATCCCAAGAGGGGGCTGAGAAGTCCCTCTGAAGGGACTACTAAGGACAGGTAAACCTACTGATGGGATTTCTCCTTCAGCAGATGAGGGCACGTGGTTTAGTGTGGGCGTCATACAGAAAAGACCACCAGAATTGTGGAGTTTGGAATGCTGAGCTGCACCTGGGAAAAAGTGATGGAACTTTTTGTGTCAGGGTATCATTCCTTGAGGTCTATTTCAATGAGTAAGGCTGAAAACTCTTATTATTATATTTATGAGTTAATATTTAGAGACAGGACATATAGTGAAAATGCACATGTAGAAATCATGAAGATTTGCAAGAAAGCAAAAGTGTCATTCAGGTGCGAAACACATCTTGGAGGTGAGCAAACGCAATCATCATCAGAGCCAGTAGAAGGAGGAGGGCTTTCTAATTATTCCCCCAAGGGAGAGCAGTTGTAAAGTCATTTTTGCAGCATTCATGGGAATATAGATTTAAAATATTTCAGAAACACGCCCTGCACTCTGTTCACTCTGAAACTGTGGATTAGTCCTGCTGAAGTCAACTGGAATCCTACTCAGATAGACTTGAGCTCTGCAGTCATGTCCTTTTGTTTTGCTTGACTCTTGACAGCCCAAATTAAATGGAGATCTCTTTTAACAGTGCCAGAATGCTGATGGCATGAGCTGTGAGCACGGTGTGGAAACAACATCACTTCTTGCCTGGACTCAGTGTGGCCAAATGGCAGCATGGCTTGTCTTGGCTGCACTCGTCTCTCAGGCAAGGCAGGTGATGCTGGGGAGGGGTGTGAAGGGTCTGAATTTGGAAGAGAAAATAATCAGAGACTGATGACTGGAACAAAATGCTCAAGCCAAAATGCTTTCTCCCCAGGGAAGCTCTCCCACAGTCAGATGCAGTGTTGTTTAGCTGTCTGGATTTCATTCCAGGACTGCACATGGCTCTTAAGGTCCTGCCTGGGACTTCTTTTTGTCTGCTGTTGGGTAGCAAACCCAAACAAACAGGAAAGCAGGCCTGAACAGGAATCTCACATATCATCCACGTCTCATCCCTGTAAAGCCCATACCCATTCCCTTGTCTGATTTTCTAATTGAATTGTCATGCGTGTAAAATCTCACTGTAAAATTTCCTCCTCTGGTTTGCAGAGAGCCCAGAGGCAGGAGCCAGTGTAACATACTTTGAATTTATTTTCCTTTTTAGAAGGGGCTTGCATTTTGGATATTTTTTTTTCCCCGGGCTAATGTACATCTGATGTCAGGCTCCCCAGATGAGAATGGTTAGACTGGTGTTGACATTTTTAGAAATATGTGCAAATGGAAAAATATCCTGGGAGTGCTGCCAATGGCTGATTTTGTAAAGTTTTAGTCTCTGTTGGAGAGAAACCATGACCCAGGTACCTGTACTGAAAAGAAGCCTTACTCATAAAGTGTCTTACTCAGGTGTGTGCCAGAGATGCCTTCTCAATTTAGGGAGAGGGCAGGAGTGAATTTCAGCAGTCTGTGACTCAGCCGGGCAATATTCAGTTCCCCTTTCTGATCAGATGACAAAGAGCCAATTAGCATCTCCCAAAGGGAGGAACAGTGACAGGCAAAGTTCCTGGCAAAGAATGGATTTTCCAACGTTTAACTGCGAAGGTGACAAAGTGGTGCAGACAAATCTGCCCGCCCTGTGGCTGTTCCTTCCAGTTTGGTGTTGGCATGACTGGGACAAGACCGCATAGAGCTGAGCTGGTTTGCAGTGAACCAAACCTGCAAGCCTTTCTAATTCCCGGCGAGGTGCTGGAATTTGGAGGATGAGTGCAGCTGATTCACAGTGCTGCGAATGTCAGCGATTTTTATAGGCTTTGTGGGGGGGCTGGTGCCTCGTGAGCGGATCGCAGGCCCGCGCTGAGCGAGCCGGGCTGGCACAGGGGCGCGGCCTGCGCGGGACGTGCTCTGAGGGCGCAGCCCCGGCTGGCTGGGAGCGCACCGGCTCTGTCTCCGGCCGGGCCTGCAGCCGGCCCCGCTGAGCTGCTGGCTCTGGATCTCCGTAGGAGCCTGCAGCTGGTGCTTTTCGCCGAGGCCAGGGAGCGGCAGGGTCCCGCAGCTCCAGCAGAGCTCCGCGCTGAGCCTGCCCTGCTGCCCGGGGGCCTCTGGGTGTGGGGAGGATCGGGATGTGCTGAGCTGCCCCTGGCTCCGTGCTCCACAGAGCCAGCACGGCTCTCCTCCAGCTTTGTTGGGCTCATCAGCCGTCCCTGGACAGTGGTAGGGTGCTTTTGTGCGCACCATCCTTCTGCCATCCCTCTCCCTCTCCTGCCGGCTCTGCCTCATCATCGTCTCCCTCCTGATTTTACTCCAGGCCGGGTGGACGTGGCTGTGCCCGGTGTCCCTATTGAACAGGGCCAGTCCTCTTCACCATATTTGCCAACCAGCTGGATGCAGGAGCTGAATGCACCTTCAGCAGGGTGGCTGCTTGTGAAAAACTAAGTTCACTCCTGGTAAAATTTTGAAAGATTCAGTAAGGGGTTTAATAAAAAGGATAATAGGAGACAGAAATAAAGTAAAGATTTAATACGGCCGGGTGCTTGGCACGATGCCAGTGGCACACCTTAGCTAACAAACCTCTTCTGTTAAATGCCCGAGTCTCATACATATTCATAGATTTCTATGCATCATTCAAATATTCCTTTTTTGGTATCTCCTGGGTTTCAAGTCCCCCCCATCTTGTCACTCTTTCCTTCTTGCAGGTCTGTTTAGAATTTGATAATCCATTGTGGTCCAGTTCTGCTGACCACATCCTCTGGTTATCCTGTGTTCCACTTCCTGATCAGTAAATTCTTTCTTCCAGAGTCTGAGGCCGGTCATTGTTATCTTCATCCAGGCAATTCAGGAATGTGGGGAACTTCCTTGCTTATCTTTGCTATTCTCTGAGTTGCATGAACAAAAAGGAGCATTCTACATATCATGCTATAATTCTAAGAAATCACACTACTATTTCCAAGAAACTGTATCCATGCAACTAAGTTTTCTAACATTACACATTACGCATATGACATTCATTTTAATATTTGTGAAAAGCCAGCAATACAATATTGCTGATGCCAGTACATGCCATGGAGCACATGTGCTGGCCCCAGCAGGGCTCCCAGGCTTGGCTGGTGTTGGGGATGATTCCCCACACAGGGACACCTGAGCAGGAAGTTTAGGTACAGCTATTTCCACACGTGGTTGGCTCTGTGGAGCACCACAAATAGGTTTATATCAGCCCTGCAGACAGCAGTGCCTTGAACTGAGCTAGGTTCAGTCTGGAGAAGGGTTTGGTGGTTTTTTAGTCACTCTTCTGTTCATCAGTAACTTTTGAACTTGTTAGCCATTTACAACTGAATTCGGCGAAAGGATGCTGGCCTTGAAGAATATAATTTCTTTTTACAGCTTTTGGAAAGGTAGCTGGCTGCTTAGGGGAAAGAAAGACTGGAATTAAAACTACTTCTCTTAGGCAAAAGCTGTGGCATGAGCTGTCCTAAACTTGCTCTATCAACACAGGAGAGACTGAGGTATGTTCACAGACTTCTCTGAAGTGCTGCAAATGCTGATTACATGGGATTTACAGGATAACAGCAAAAAGCAGAGTTCTGCTTAGAAATAAGGCAAACAGTGGCTTGTATCTTGAGGCAGAGTTCCTTCCTTCCTTCCTTCCTTCCTTCCTTCCTTCCTTCCTTCCTTCCTTCCTTCCTTCCTTCCTTCCTTCCTTCCTTCCTTCCTTCCTTCCTTCCTTCCTTCCCTCCTCCCTCCCTCGTTGAGGGGAGAAAACCTTGCGTTTAAAGCTCGTATCCTTTTCTGCTGCACTGCACTGGTGAGCTTGGAGAGGCAGGAGGAAGAGAGGGAAGGCTTTACCAGGGAAGCGTTTACAAGAAGAATGGATCTCTACTATTGGATTTTAAATAGACTGAGTTTAAGTCCTTCTTTAGGAAACCTGCAAAGGATCAGTAGTGCCTGTAGCTCCTTTACCTCCTGGAGCTGAGAAATATCTAATTTTATCTGTTTTTCAAGGCATGAGGCGCTGCAAAAGAGTTGCTTGATTCTTCCCTGCCCAGCTTCCATACACATTATGCCCACTGGTGACATTTGCTGTAGGATTTCTGGACTGAATTGAGAATGGACAGGAAGGATAGCAAAGCATTATTCCTGTGCCATGTTAAGACTGGAACTGAAAGCAGGAGTGAGCTGTAGATAACTTTCCCCAGATCACTCAGTGCTGGGCTGCAGAAGAGTGGGGACATTTCCTGATGGGGAGGCCAATACCTTGACCTTGAGGACCAAGTGGCCACACTCTTTGCTCACATATTTTATAGGCATAAGCTGACATGAAACTGTAAAGTTATTTACAATCATGTTTATCACTCTGATCACCAGACTTTACCCTTCTGGTTTAGCCAATTGTCCCTGTTTGAGACAAACTCAGAGGAGAATATCCCCTGATGGAAAGCAGGTCGTAGTTACCCCTCCCCCCACCAGGTTCAGGAAAAAAATTTCCTCAGAGGAAAGTGAAGAGGAAAAAAAACTATATTTAACAAACACACAGGAAAAGAATAATAATGCTAAATAATAAAATATATTGCTGTGGAGAGAAACCTTGGAAAAAGTTTAGAGTCCTTCTGGGTGTGGTCTCTCTCCTCCCCAGAGCATTTTGGGCCAGTGGGAAGTCTCTCAGTGAGCTTTTGATGTTCTGATGTTCTGAACAAGTCTAGAAGAGGGAAAAAAAAAAGAAGAAACCCAAAGTCACAGAAAAAACTCCGTCTCTCTTCTCCCAAAGAAAACAGAGAGAGAGAGCTGGCTGGAAAAAGCCAAGAAGGTGCTTCCTCCTCCCTCTCTCTCTCTCTGCCCGAACAGCTATCACTCCCCAACAGCAGCAGAACAACAAAAAGAGAAGTAGTGACCTTGAAGCACAGAACTGCTTGGCTTTTTTCCTTCTCTCCCCTCTCAGGCTCAGTTTAAAGACACAGAAAGGCATAAAATTCATTTTCTGGGCATAGGGCAGACAATACAGGATACACCATAAAGTCACTCCAAGACACCAATGCAATCAGTTTTGCTTACATTCTTAGACTGTGCTCATCACGAGGCCCTTTCAACGATGCCATATAAAACTTGGCTCGTAGCCCTCATATATTGGCTCTCTGTGAACAGTGAAGCAGCTGGGGGTTTTAAAAAGAAAATGTAGGTACATATATACTAGCAATGTGTTATTTCTGAAAAGAAAGTAAATCTCAGAGCTGTCCTTTGTACTCAAAACTTTGGCCCCTGAAGGAAGTGTAATTTTCTGGTCCCTTATGGTGGGAGGGTTTGCTGTGCTTGAGGAAAAGGTGCCATTTGCTGTCACTATCAACTTGGGGCTCTGAGCTGATGGTTTTTTATACCTTGGACGTTTTTACTTCAGGCCACAAGTCTAGGGCCAGTCCTGTTCAATTGTTTATCAACAACGTGGATGCAGGAGTTGAACACGCCATGAGAAATTGGCTGGTGACACCAAACTGGGAGGTGCTATTGACTCGACTCTTTCCAGGGCCAAGAGATCTTGGTAGGTTGGAGCATTGGGCTGTGAGCCATGGGGTGAAATTTAACAGCAGCAAATGCTGGATTCTGCTCCTGGGACAGAGGAATGCTGGGCATGATGTGCACTGGGAGAGGAGTGCTCAGGCAGATGGGCCTTTCCAACTGAAAATACTCAGTTTTTCTGTTCTAGATTGGTTCACACACAGGCAAATCTGGGTGAGGATCGGAAGGCGTTTGATGTGCTACCATTGTTAAGAAAGGCTGCAGAATTTTATCATCACTGCAGTGATGGATTTCTGGTGAAATGTGTTCAAAACCAGTGGTGAAATGCTCAGCAGACAGGCCCCTTAAAACACTTCTAACTTTATATCATGCAAAGCACACAGTATCTCTACCAAACCAGTGGTGAACAGGAAGAACCTCCTGTTTGAAATCTGGTTTTTACGTTAATCTTATGATGCTGTAAAGTCTGACTCATGGTTGTTGAACACTCAGCCTGTGCTGCTCTCTCAAAAAGCAACTTTATTTTGAAAGGTGAGAAATGCTGCAGAAGAGGGGCAGAGGCCCAAACATCCTCACCTTTCAGCATGTCATGGCTTCCAGAATCTAGAAGAATCTTCAGCGAAAGCCTTGTACATGGTTTTTTTTCCCTTTATGTTCGTTTAGCACAGTAAAATAAATGTAGCAGCCTGCTGCAAAACAAATGGAACATAATCTGCCATTTTTTCTCTTGACCATTTTGAAATAGTCTGTTCAAATAGCCAAAGAATGGCATGCAGGCAGCTTGTGAAATCATTTTGCATGAAGGGATTTCAAAAAGCTTCCCCAAAAGCTACCTACAAGTTATTAACTCACATTTGGCGACCATCTGCCCAGTGGCTTTTCAAAATAATGCTATAAACACACAGACTAAAAGCAAGAAGTATCTTACAAAAGCATATTTTCCAGAAAAAAAAATAAAAAAAAGAAAATAGGAAAAAGAAAAGTCAAATTCCCCAATAACTGAGCCTTACTTTTTGTCATACCCTAGGTGATAAATCAAGAGGTATTTGGGAACAGAAGTGTATCTGGGGCATTGCCACAACACATGTATGTTCTGAGAATCATTTTGCAGTTTCTGTTGTAGATTTTTGACCTATTTTGCTCCTGCTACATTTGTTTGGGGAAAACACATGTGCATCTAACAGGGACATTACTGTGGCTCTTCAGGTTTTACAGCCAAGAATTTACAGCCATTTTTCTTCTGTAGAGAATGCCCCGGGATTGGAAAGAGGGTTTTTTCCTAAATCTAAATCTGTAAGACTTCACCTACATGGGAACACTTGGGAAGTGTAATCTGAATGGAAATTAGAAAAAAAATAGTTCTTAATTCTGATGATTCGCAATGGAGCACACTATTTGGAATAAGGTGAGGCCTGACTTAGGTGTAACTAAGTCCACTTTGNTACCTTCGTTTTGTCATCTGTGGGTGTTGAGGGCCATCGGTATCAGCCATGGTGAAGTACAGGTGGCACTGAGGGTGACCTGTGCTGCTCAGTACCAGTTATGTCATAACTGTTACCAAATTTCATAGGCACTGAACGAAGATTAATTTAATCCTAGAAGGGATGAAAAAACCTTTACCATTCCTAGCTGCAGAGCACTAGGGATGCAGGATCAATCCAGGATGGGGATGATAAATAT